>PVJC01015239.1:0-18030 GCA_004026665.1 Murina feae
TAGTAAAATAAAATAAAAAGTAGCGAGATCTCGTGTTGGGAGTTGGTCATTTTCTGGAGAGAGACTGTTCATTGCTTTCCCTTCCCATCACTTTCACGAATTTTCTGTGGCAGACCTTGGACTGGAACTGATAGCGTTCTGATTCCACAGCCGAAAGGATTTTCGAGGATCTGAGGTTTATTTGCCTCTGTAGTCCCAGCACATACTTGGAATGTAGGAGGGAGAGGGAATGGTGTTACTATTTATATGGTAACTACTGTGTACTCAGTTCTCTGGGAGATGCTTTAGGCATGTGTGTGTGTGTGTGTGTGTGTGTGTGTATACATATAAGTGTATTGGCTAGCGAGTGTGGCAATAATGCTGAGTAACAAACCACTCCTGAACTCTGGATCTTAAAATAGCCTCACTCATTTATTGTTCATATTGTCTGGGGCTGGGTTGGATAGTTATTCTTTTTTAAAAATATGTTTTTATTGATTTCAGAGAGGAAGGAAGAGGGGGAGAGAGAGAGAAGCATCCATGATGGGAGAGAATCATGGATTGGCTGCTTCCTGCACGCCCCCTACTGGGGATGGACCCCTATCCCTGAGGCCTGTGACTAAGGCCTGACAATGGGCATTTCTAACAAATTCTCAGCTGCTGCTGGTCTGGACACCACACTGTGAGACCTGTTGTCCTCGGCCCCCACTTCTTAAACTTGAACGTGCATGGGGTCGTCTGGAAATCTTGTTAAAACGCAGGTTCTGGCCCAGCTGGTGTGGCTCAGTGGTTGAACATGGACCTATGAACCAGGAGGTCACAGTTCGATTCCAAGTGAGGACACATGCCTGAGTTGCGGGCTTCCTTCCCCAGGAGGCAGCCGATCCATGATTCTCTCTCATCATGGATGTTTCTCTCTCTCTCTCTCTCCTTGTTCTCTGAAAGGAATAAGAATATATTTTAAAAAATATGCAGGTTCTGATGCAGGTGTGGGTGGGGCCTGAGACTGTGCTGATGCTGAGGCTGGTCATGTAAGGACCGCCTCGGAGTAGCATTGCCGCTGGCCTCCGATTGGCTGAGGGTCAAGTCTTTCTACCCCCCAGGCCCCAGGCTGTTGCTCCCAGCTGCTCTGTAAGGGCCTGGCTGTGCCTCAGTCCTTGCCATTCCCTGTTCCATTGGCCCCACCCTGCGCCCCCAGTGGGAGCAGGGCTGCTCATTCAGCCGTGGGGACACCTGTTCCTCCCCATCACTGCGCTCGGGACAGTTAAGCCTTGTCAGGCTCGGCTCTGGCGGTGGCTGCAGAGCTGTGGCCAGCCTCCCTGCCCTCTCCTTCCCCAGGGCCCGCGCTGCCCTCCCCAGGCTGGCGGGACGGGGGGAGTGGGGGCAGCAGGAAGTGCCTGCTGCTCCTTTGCCCTTGAACCGACCCTGCTCATGCCCCTCCTGGTTCTCATCCTCCCAAACAGGACCCACAGACGCTCTGGCAAAGGGTGTGGGGATCCGGGAGGTGGTTGAAAGTAGCAGATGCTGCCCTGGCTGGTGTTGTTCAGTGGATAGAGCGTCGGCCTGCAGCCTGAAGCGGCCCAGGATCGATTCCGGTCAAGGGCACATACCTGACGCCTTCCCTCATAGTTGGACAGCCTGTTTCACACTTCTATATCTCTGTCTGGCTCTACTTTTGTTCATCAGTTTACGTTGTTCATTATTTTCCACAAATGAGTGAGATCATGTGCTAGTTCTCTTTCTCTGACTGGGTAGTAAGTATATCTAGTATATCCTTTCTGACGGGCGTTTCCGGTTTCTTGGGATCTATTCCTAGAAGTGGGATGACTGGGTAGAGTGGAACTTCCATTTTTAATTTTTTGAGGAAACTCGGTCCTGTCCTCCACAGTGGCTGCACCAAGTGTCCTCTTCGATTCCTCCTGTTTGTGTATTTCGAGTTTCTTTCCGGAAAAAACTCTCGCCCTGGACGCGATCACATTCCCCGCCCTAAAGCCACCCTTCTCCTAGAAAACAGGATCCTCTTCCTGGGGACCCGTTCCTTCCCGTGGTGCCTCCGGGGGAGGCCGAGCCCCCCGGGGAGCGAGCAGCATCGTGGGGGTCTCTCCCCGTGCGTCTGGGCAGAGCCTGGTGAACGCGGTCAAGGTGTGAGGACAAAGGGCATTGAACTCTGCATCCCCCACCGAGCGATTCTGTCGGGGAGTCACCTGGACAACCAGGACGCCATGGAAACAAACCAACATGGCTCCCCACACAGCTCGTGCGTGTGTGCGTGATCCCCGTCCACGGGGGCAGGTGTAATGTGTGCCACCCCTTTACCACGGCGGACTGATACAGTCGGCTGTGTTCCCTGCCCCACGGAGCCCAGGACTCAGCGGACCAGGGACCGTCCCCGGGTCACGCATTTCCTCCCCGGCAGAGTCTGGGGCGCGAGATCCTATATCCTCACTCTCAGTGACGCGTCTTTTTTTGTTGTCTGTTTGTTTTTGGCGAGACTCGCAGTATTCAAGAACGGACACTTTTCTTTGGAAAGCAATGGGGGTTCCGAAAATAGCCTGCGCTGCTGTCTGTCCTTAACGCATTTCCAAGACCAAAGGAACCGAGGCCAAAGCGGGCTGAGCTGGGTGCGCGGTCCCATTGTATGAATCTCCATTAATCATAGCGGAAGCCGCCTTAATAGGTTTCCGTCTATTAATTAAAAATTTCGGGGGTTTGACAAAAGGTCGAGATGACACGTTGAATGGTCTCTCCAGTTACGCAAACTCCAAAGGAGACTCGTTATTGTCCTGCTTCTGTGGAATCGGTCAGAGGGACTTACATGCACTCAGGCGTCAAAGGCTGCGCATTAGGGAGGTGCGGCCTGACCGCGCTGCTTGGCCGGGCGCGCAGGAGGCGCTCAGTAAGCGCAGGAGGCGGCTGCGTCGATGGCGCTTCAGTTAGACTCTCATCCAGGCAGCGTGGTGCTTTCGTGGCACTCTAAACACGTATCAACCTCCTTTGGAAAAAATTTCAAATTTACGAAAGGTAGAGAGGCCTGGCGGGCTGGCGGGAGCATCGACCTAGGAACCAGGAGGTCACAGTTCCATTCCCGGTCAGGGCACAGGCCTGGGTTGTGGGTTTGATCTCCAGTAGGGGGCATGCAGGAGGCAGCCCATCCATGATGCTCTCTCATCATTGATGTTTCTCTCTCTCCCCCCCCCTCCCTTCCTCTCTGAAATCAGTAAAAATATATTCAAACAAACCAAGGACAAAAGGTAAAGAGAATAATATAGGAAACGCCCAGGTCTCCTTCCCCAGCTTCAGCGCTTATTAATATTCTGGTGTGTTTGTTTATTCCCCCCGCCCCCTCCCCACAATTTTGACTGGGGTGTTGAAAGGCTATTCCTCTTGTGAATGCACCTGTACCTCCAGTAGACAAGGTTCTACCAGCATCCCCAGGTCCGATCAGCTCACACAGGATGTGCCCGTTCCATCCGGAAGTGACCTTGACTGTGAATGAGATGACCTTAGAGTAGAAAGTGGTCGGAGCCCAGCGAGGGGTAAGTTCCACAGGATGCCCGTCTTAGGCAGCGCTCACTGAGGGTGAGAGAGGCGGGGAAGGGGAATGCCCCATCGTTAGAAATGGCACCAGCATCATGTGACTGCCTGGGAGTCGTGGAGAACACAGGTCAGGGGTCACCCTCAGGCACATCCCGCACAATTTGGGGTAATTTAAAAAAAAAAATGTTTTTAGCCCTGGCTGGTTTGGCTCAGTGGAAAGAGCATCAGTCCGAGGACTGAAGGGTCCCTGGTCGATTCCAGTCAAGGGCATGTACCTCGGTTGCAGACTCGAAGGCAACCAATTGATGTGTCCGTCGCACGTCGATGTTTCTCTCTGTGTCTCTCTTCCTTTGACTCTAAAAATCAACGGGAAAATATCCTCAGGTGAGGTTTTTTTAAAAAAGTTTTTGTATATTTTTATTGATTTCAGAAGGTAGGAAGGAAGAGGGAGAGAGAGAGAAACATCAATGATGAGAGAGAATCATGGATCGGCTGCCTCCTGCACGCCCCCTGCTGGGGATCGAGCCTGCAATCTGGGCCTGTGCCCTGACCTGGAATCGAACTGGGACCTCCTGGTTCATAGATCAACGCTCAAGCGCTGAGCCATGCCAGGCAGGGATTTTGGAGGTAATTTAATGAAGGGGCAGAAAACCTCACACTGCTCAAGCCTTTAGGCCGTCAGTAAATAATTTTTGGTGTTCACAGTGGTAACTCTGAATGGGCAAGCAATGTTTTTGTAGGGAAATGATCATGATAAAGAAAAAGTTGTGTGTGTGTGTTTTTTATAACATATCTTTTTATTGATTTCAGAGAGGAAGGGAGATAGAGATAGAAGCATCAATAATGAGAGAGAATCATTGATTGGCTGCCCCCTGCATGTCCCCTGCTGGGGGAGGAGGGGGGATGAGCCCACAACCAGGGCATGTGCCCTTGGCCGGGATTGAACCTGGGACCCTGTAGTCTGCAGGCCCATGCTCTAGCCACTGAGCCAAACCGGCTAGGACTGAAGAAAAAGTTTTGCTCCTTAAAGAACTTACCTCCAGCTCTCTGGAAAGCCCCACATTTCCTGACCATTCCAGCTAAACCAATGTTTCATTCTCTTGTGCTTTTGAAACAAACAAACAAAGAAGTCATCTTTTGTTTCGCCGGCAGAGAAAACCCCGGCCCGCGTGACCCGGTCTGCGCCGGGGTGACATGTCTCCCGTGCTCTCCTTGATTTCTCAGCGTATCGATTCCTCATCTCATCCTCTGGCGTATCAGTTAATGAACTAACCTGGGCTTTGATTCCCTTGTATTAAGCGCCATCTCTTCTGAGCACACAGAAAAGCCCCCTTGGGTGACATAAACGGCGCTGTGTCCAGAAGAATGGTGTGCGCGTGCCTCCCGCATTGGGAATTAGTTGGATAGAGATATTTTTTTCTCTCTGCGATGGTTCATGTCGTTTTCTCCGCCGAAGAAAAGGTGGGTGGCGGTGGCCCGTCGCCGCGCCTGGTTTTTGTGGCTGTGACATTCTGTGAAAGGCGTCTGGGGAAATGGGACGGAATGAAAGGGCCTCCGCTGCCAGCGCGGATACGTGATGCTCTTAATACTCCCGCAAAACCTAAGGGAGCTTGCAGTTCATATCGCTGCCCTGAAAGGCTGCCAGGAGGGATATTTGCCATAGATGGGTGGGAGGAAGAATTAATTGTAGATCATTCTGGAAAAGATCGGAACTTAATATAACATCTGAGCAGGTTAAAGGTATTTCAATAAAATACCGGGCGGAGAGAGGGTGGGACCGTTCCCTTTCCAGCTCACAGAAGGCACGTAGTGTTGCTAGGAAGGATGGGCGCCGTGTACGGGTGCTGACCCAGGCTTCTGTGTGCGTTTTCTTCCTTTTTATAAAAAATAATTTTTTGTTGATTTCCGAGAGGAAGGGAGAGCGAGAGAGACAGACAGATACAGATAGAGAGAGAGAGAGACATCAGTGATGAGAGAGAATCATGGATCGGCTGCCTCCTGCACACCCCCTACTGGAAATGGAGCCCAACATTCAGGCAGGTGACCTGACTGGGAATCAAATGGTGACCCCCTGGTTCATAGGTCGTCGCTCAACCACTGAGCCACGCCAGCCGGGCTGGCTTCCGTGTGTGTTTTGGGAAGCAGCCTGGGGAATCGCCGCCGACCTTTGGAACAGGGGTGAGGGGGTGGGGGGTGTCATGGCCGAGCCGAGCCATGGTCAGGTGCGGTGGGTCATGCAGCCAATTGGCGGGAAGTCTGTGGTGCATTGATCCAGCTCTCTGAACTTCAAAGAACTGAAATCATTGTGGGATGCGCATCGTAGGAAAGGAGTGGGGTTCCTGGGTCAGAAGTGAGAACGAGGGAGGCTGGTGCGACTGGAGAAAGGCATTGGTGCCACTCATGGCCCAGGAGGGGGATGCCTGGATTCTAAGGGGAAGGCCTGCCCAGCCATTCAGAGCCCCCTCCTGCCCCCCAGGAGCTGTCTGAGGGAGCCCTCTTTGGGGGTCAGAATGAGGAAACATAGAACTTGGCTTATGCAAGTGGTTCCAAGAACGCAGCAGCATCAGAAGTGGTTAAAAGTTTGTAGCCTTAGCGGCTAGAGCTTCATCCTGTGGACTGAAGGGTCCCGGGTTTGATTCCTGGTCAGGGCGCATGCCTGGATTGCAGGCTCGATCCCCAGTAGGAGGCGTCCAGGAGGCAGCCGATCAATAGTTCTCTCCCATCATTGATGTTTCTCTCTCTCTTCCTCTCTGAAATCAACAGTGATATATTAAAAAATAAAAGTTTGACTCTAGCCCTAATCGGTTTAGCTCAGTGGATAGAGTGTTGGCCTGCGGACTGAAGGGTCCCAGGTTCCATTCCGGTCAAGGGCATGTGCCTTGGTTGCGGGCACATCTCCAGTAGGGAGTGTGCAGGAGGCAGCTGATCGATGTTCCTCTCTCATCGATGTTTCTAACTCTCTATCCTTCTCCCCTCCTCTCTGTAAAAAATCAATAAAATACACTTAAAAAATAAAAGTTTGACTCTAGTTCAATATAGCAGACATGACTGCTTGTTCCTGTCTCCAGCCCCCACCCCCCCACACCCCCTTCCCCGTCCGGGTCATGCAGGGCAAGGCTGGGCTGAGGCTGGAGGATGCCCTGCCCCTCAGGGTGCTATGTTGACCTTGGACGCTTCCCACCATGCACTGGGCTTCAAGATGAGGCCGATGGGCTCCTGGGGATGGGGGGGAGGGAAGGGGAAGGGAGACTGAATCCCTGCCAGAGAGGCAGGCTGGGAAAGTGAGCGCAGCCGCGGTGACATTAGTGAATGGGAGAGAATAGACGTTGGAGGGGCTGGCGCTCTGCCTGGCTGGGTGCTGGGCGCCATCACGGTTCATCAGAACACAATAGCAAGCGTGTGTGAGAATTACGGCCCTGGGGCAAGGCGGTCGTTCAGCACATGTTGTGTTGTTTGCTGGACTTTTTTATTTTAAAAGATATCTCTATTGATCTCAGAGAGGAAGGGAAAGGCAGAGAGAGACAGGATGAGAGAGCATCACTGATCAGCTGCCTCCTGCACGCCCCCTATTGGGGATCGAGCCTGCAACCCAGGCATGTGCCCTTGACCGGAACCCCATCTGGGACCCTTTCGTCCACAGGCTGATGCTCTATCCATTGAGCCACACCGGCCAGGGCATGTTATACTTTCGTTTTTAACCGTCTTGGGGAACGTGTGAAGACTCAACTGTGTATAGGCACCAACAGTCGTAAGTCAGCCATAGTGAGAGACTCTAGGGACTGGTGGAGACTCGGAATAATTGGAGCAATGTCTTTATTATTATTATTTTTAATCCTCACCTGAGTCTCTTTTTTCATTGATTTCTAGAGAGAGTAGAAGGGAGAGGGAAAGACAGAGAGAAACATCAATGTGAGAGAAACACATCGATCGGTTGCCTCCTGCACTCGCCCTGACCAGGGCCCTGGGAGGATCCTGCAACCGAGGTATGTGCCCTTGACCGGCATTGAACCCGGGACCCTTCGGTCTGCAGGCCGACACTCTATCCACTGGGCCACACCGGCCAGGGCCTTACAGATGTTTTTGAAGAAAAGCAAAACAAAACCCAAACCCCAACAACAGTTCGGCTGGAAGATAATATTGTCCTTTTCTGCCCTTTCCTTTCCTTTTAATACTGTCCTTTTCCACTGAGGCCACTGAGATTCGGACAGGAGCTAGGACTGCAAGGGCGTTGTGTTCCTTGTACTTTGTAAACTGCAAGAACGGGCTTCGCATGTCAGCGGTGACCGCTGGCTCCCCGGCGAGCCCGCAGCCTTCCGGAAGGAGCCGTGCGGCGCCTGTTTGCCGAGCGAAGGACTCGCTGGCCATCGGGCCGAGGGGCTGCAGGTGCGTTAAGGGCCTCCCCTCTCGCAGGGAGAGATGCGTGTTTATGTGCGTGAGCCCCGGGCACCGTGCAGGGCGAGCTTCCGACTGCGCACGGAGTCAGTTCTCCGCCGGGAAAGGTGAATTGCAATTTTTTCAGCATCATTTCCCCCTTTGGGAATCTCGCCACAGGCTTAGACCCTTTGAAAAGCCCATTAGGACTCAGAATGCACTAGTATTTTTTTTCTTTTCTTTTAAACGGGGGAGAGGGGTTGTAACAATAATATCGGAGAGAAAAGCATTTTCTGTTTGTCAGTAAATGGTGGCTCTATTTCATATTAACGGCTGAACCTAATGTGAAGCGTCGTTCGGGCTGCCTGTATGTTTACCAACATGTGAGCATGATTTGGATGTAATAGCCTGTTTTATTGCTTCCTTGCACGGTAACTACTCTTCACGTTAAATGCAGTTACAGTATTACACATGCGTTTCGTGACAAAATAAATGTAAATTTGTGAAAAACAGCAACACAAAAACAAACCCCAAACAGCATTACATATTCTTATTTGTAGGCCTTCCTTCCAATTAAAGTCTGGCAGGCTCTTCTGGCCGGTTCTGCTCAGTAGTTAGCGTGTTGGCCTGTGGACCAAAGGGCTGTAGGTTCAATTCCCAATCAAGGACACGTATCTGGGTTGTCGGTTTCCCAGCCCCAGAAGGGGTACGTGCAGGAGGCAACCAGTCAGTGTGTCCCTCTCGCCTCACTGTTTCTCTCTCTTTCCTCCTCCCCTCCTCCCTCCCTCCCGCTCGCTCTCGAAATCAATAGAAAAAAGTATCCTTAAGTGAGGATTAAAAAAGAGAAAAAAATAGAGCAGCTTATGAACCAGGAGGTCACAGTTTGATTCCATAACACAGCACATTCCTGGGTTGTGGGCTCGATCCCCAGCAGGGGGCGTGCAGGAGGCAGCCGATCCAGGATTCTCTCGCATCATTGATGTTTCTCTCTCTCTCTCTCCTCCCCTCAAGTAAAGCCTGTTAGGTTGCACCTGGGCACAGGTTGGCGCGTGTGCGAGCAGAGGATGATAAATATCTGTCCCCACTCCCCACTGTCACTTGCCGAATCTTCCGAGGCACGGACAGTGCGAGAGAGGCCTCGGCCGGCTGTGGGCCGCACGCCCATGTCGCATGCAGTTTGCTCCCGGCGGTCAGAACAGGTAATGATGTAGAAGAGGAAGGCAGTGGTGACAAAATGGCCCCGTTCGCCAAGTGCTTATTCAGTATTTATGGCCCGGAGACAGAATTTTAGTGCTGTGCTGGGAGGATGATGGATGTTTTTCGCCATACCCACGCCTTTGATTGGCAGGAGCTGGTGACAGAGCCCTGGAGCTAGGAGGGGCGGGATGTAGCTCTCCTCCGGGAGTGACTAAGGCAGGAGCCTGCCCTCCCCTTACCTGTCCCTCTGTGACCTTGCATTCCTGTGGTTCTGCAGCATCCGCCCCTTTTCTCTCTGGCTCGGGAGGCATCCGTAGTTGCAGCCACTGCAGCAAAAAAAAAAAAAAAAAAAAAAGCAGACAAACATGAGATGTTATCTGGGCAGAATGAAGTTGGGGTGCAGGCCACAGCTCAGACAGATGGGAGACAAAGCCATGGTCGCTGTCCAGTCAGGCCCCCCTGGGGGGCAGCCCAGCTCTGGGGCTTTCCTGACCTTGGCCTGTCCTTGACCTCTTAGTATCGCTTGAGGGAGGGCGGTCATGCCAACCCAGAAGGTTCGAACGGAGAGGGAAATAGGGTACCACCTGGGAAGGGTCCCTGCCCTCTTCCTGGCTCCTCAGTCCCCCCCTTCTAATCAGCACCGGCCTTTCATTTCACCGAAGCCCAGTCTCCCGGCCTTGCTGTGTCCTGCATATGCATATATATATTTGTAAATCCTGACTCAAGGAGATTTTTTTTTAAAAGAGAGAATTGAAGGGAGAGAGGTAGGGAAAGGACGGGGGCAGGGGGGGGGAGAGCAAGAGAGAGAGAAACATCAATGTGAGAGAGACACATCGCTTGGTTGCCTCCTACACACACTCTGACCAGGGCCAGGGGTCCATTCTGCAACCCAGGTAACGTACCCTTGACTGGGAATCGAACCTGTGACTCTTAGGTGCTGGGGCCAATGCTCCAACCACCAACCCAGGATAGAAATCTTAATTCTTTTTTTAAAAAATAAATTTTTATTGATTTCGGAGAGGAAGGAAGAGGGGGAGAAAGAGAGAGAGAAATATCAATGATAAGAGAGAGAATTATTGATCAGCTGCCTCCTGCACGCCCCCCTACTGTGGATGGAGCCGCATCCTGGGCATGTGGCCTGCCTGGGAATGGAACCTTGACCTTCTGGTTCATTGGTCAACGCTCCACCGCTGAGCCACAACCCCCTCTTCCTATTGCATAGCAAGGGACGAAGATGATGTTGGGCAAAGCAAGAGATCAGTGGCCGTCTGCATTATCTCTGGTGGTAATCAGCGGGAAATCCTCCCCAGGATTCTGGACTTCAAAGCCACGTGGGCCAAGCTGCTCCTGTTTGTTAAAATCTCTCCTCTTTAATCCTCAGGAGTCACAAGGCTCGTAAAACTGCTGGGAAGTTTTAGGGACAAGAGGCAGGAGAAGGCGGAAGGTCACCAAAAAATAATACTATTACCGAGAGAAATGGAAGGCTAATCTTCAAAGGCCCCTCCGCGAGAGAATCAGGCATCGGGGAGAAAGACTTTGCGTTGCTAAAGCAAGTGATTCTAATTGAACTCTTTCCTTGGATATTTTTATATCTGCTGGCGCTTATCATGCTAAAACAAGAGGTTAAGCACGTTCTCTGAAGCTTACAGAAGAGCTAAGCTTCCTGTTGGATTCAGAATGAATGGGGTCAAGGATAGGAGAGGTGGTAAAGGGTAGGAGAGAGAGGGATGCTTGCTGGGGGAAAAAAAAAAAAAAAGATCAAATGCCAGACACACATTTCCCCAGGAAGCCTGTTTTGTGCTCCCGGGAGTGTAGGCTGCACCCTGAGGCATGGTCTGGCACCCAAAATCTGTTTGTAAATCGGGGTGCATTTTTAAGTTGTGTCTTCTGTTTCGCTTCTAAAATTCTCAACAGCTTTGCTGCCAGCTGTTCATTTTTAGGAGTGTGATGATGATTATGTTTAGGAAAAAAAACCAAAACAGCCTCCTGATATATATATATATTTTAAATATATTTTTATTGATTTCAGAGAGGAAGGGAGAGCAAGAGAGAGATGGAAACATCAATGATGAGAGAGAATCACTGAACAGCTGCCTCCTGCACGCCCCACACTGGAGATCAAGCCCCAAATCTGGGCATGTGCCCTGACCGGAATCAAACCCAGGACCCTTCAGTCCTCAGGCTGATGCTCTATCCACTGCGCCATACTGGCTAGGGCGAGCCTCCTGATCTTTTAGGTATACAAATTGAACTACAGACAGAGCAAGTCAGCAGTTTGCCGATGTCTTAGTCTCAGGATATCTCTCTACTTCATCACTGCAGACCCCAAAGGGTGTTTTATTTTACTTGTTATATTTATTGATGTCAGAAAGAGAGGGAGAGGGAGAGAGACAGAAACATCAGTGATGAGAGAGAATCATGGATCAGCTGCCTCCTGCACGCCCCCTACTGGGGATCGAGCCCACAACCTGTGCCTGTGCCCTGAGTGGTAATCGAACCCTGACTTCCTGGTTCATAGGTGGTCACTTAACCACTGAGCTATGCTGGCTGGCACCAGTACTAGGATATTGCCCATACAATTCCTGCAGGAGAGTCAGTACAGTCTGTGGCTGGCGTGACAGCCCTTGCCGCAGTATTTACGAGCCTCACCCATTCCCTTCCCGGCAGGGTTTCCTTAGAAGTCATTTGTGCATGATCAATTTCCTCTCCTTGAATCAGGCGTCCCTGGCCTTAGAGGAGGCAGGCCCCATGAGATGTTCCTATGATGGGACAGGGGCGGGGGTAGGAGGGGGGGTAGTGAGAGGAGGAGCAGGCAGGCCTCACCCGTCTAACCATTCCCCCAGGGCAAGGTCAGGAGAAAAGACCTTTCATACTAGACTCTGACAGGGAGCCCTGAGAGTTGTCAGAAAGGCGCCTCTGAGGAAAACATTCACTGCAGGTCGGTGACAGGGACAGGGGTTTGTATTTGTGAACACCTGCCATCGCTGTGGGCCATGTGACCCTTGAGCCCAGGCCCCTTCTTGTTAACCCGACTTCCTTATCTCTCAGCAGCTCCTCTAGTCATTCCAGTCAGGTTTCTCTTTAAAAAAATATTTTTTTTTATTGATTTCAGAGAGGAAGGGAGAGGGAGAGAGGTAAAAACATCAATGATAGAGAATCATCCATCGGCTGCCTCCTGCACGCCCCCTGCTGGGGATCAAGCCCGTAACCCCAGTGTGTGTCCTTGACCTGGAATCCATGCTCAACCTCTGAGCCACGCCAGCTAATATTTATTAGCACCTCCTGTGTGCCAGGGATGGTACGATGATAAGGCAGTAAACAAGGCAGAGAGAGATGCTGTCCTCATGGAACTTGCAGGCTGCTGTGCTTATACTAAAGATCCAGTGACTGTCTGACAGGCTGAGATTGCTTAGGGCTTCAAGCTCCCAGCAGGCTGTGCCCCCGGGCAGGGACCACACCCAGGAGAGAAAGAGCAGGAGGTTCTACCGTCCCTCCCTAGCGCGTTCTTGGAGAAGGTGGAGGTGAAAGCAGACAACCCGTGGCTCCGGGCGGCCTGTCACTCCCTGAACCCGTTCAGCAGAGACAGGGTGGAATCCTACTTGAGCATGGATTCCAGTGCTGCTGGGAGCGTGGGAGAGCAGCAGGGCACCCACAAACATCCGCTCTGCCCCCCTCCACCCCCATAAGCCAGCTGCTGAGAGTGCGCAGAAGGACAGAGATTACGTGGGAAGTCGGCAGTGTGGGCTGGGGTGGGACTCCACTGTGTGGGCAACGTGGTTGTCAGTCTTTCCATGATAATAACCAGCTCGTGAATGAGAATGGTTCCCAGGTGGACTCCCAGGTCCCAGGGGCGTTCAACTCCCAGCCTTGTTAGAATGTCCGTTCTTTAACCAACTCCAGGCAATTGTTAGGGCGGTGCAAGACTGCAGACCAGCCAGTAGGGATACAGAGGAAATGCCCTGCCCAGGACCTTCCCTCGACCAATCAACAGAGGCCACACACGTTACTCTACCCCACTACTTCTGGCCCTATAAATCTTTTGTTTCCCTGGAACCCGCACTTCCTCCCGTCGCGCCGCTGAGCTGGCGAGCGTGTGTGGAAGTCCGAGTTAACTCGAATAATAAAGGCCCTCATGTTTTTACTTCGGAGTCGGGCTCACTCGTGGTCTTTGGGGATCACGACATCTGGGTCTAACAGCAATCACGGTTGATAGAGCATGATTAATATGTCCCATAACCGTGGCTCTTCCCCCATGTTCTATTTTTGTCCCTAAGAGAGGCATACGCCCACATGCCCAGTGTCCAGGTGCGACTGTAGTCTAGTTGTTACCAGGAAAGCCCCTGTTGGCCTCAGGCTGCCTGTGGCTGTGTCCAATCACGAAGGCAGGGTTGAGCCGTGTAAGGCGTTTATTGAGAAGGCCCTTGAACCAAGAAGACAGGGAGCTTCCCAGCATCCAGAACCTGTCTTACAGCAAGGAGCAGGGGATGGGATTTTACAGGAGGAGGGGCTAGGGCGAGGCCGGGAGTGGAATGCTGCTGCCTGGAGTCCTGGGGGTCCACAGAATTCAGCTATTGTTCCGGGGCGTCAGGCGATGAGATGACATCTTGACTCCTGGTGGGGTCGGCTTGACCATGCGTAACGGTTCTGCTTACGTGCTGGGCACAGTGTCCACCGCTGAGTCCCCCCACTCCATCCCTTTGCCTGGGATGGAAGTGTGTGGGCGCACTGTCCTCAGAAAGGAAACTCAGGAAAACGTAACCCTCTGTCCCCCTATGGGAACTTAGCTCCCCTGTTCACATAAGTACGTGTGTTCCAGGATTTAAAATGAACACGATTGCTTTTCAGATGGATTCAGGTGTGCTGTCTGTCAGTGTAAGTCCCCCCTATCATGGCGAGAGGCCCGTACCCAGGAGGATGCCGGAGGTGCCCAGGTTTGACCATTTCCTGGGGTTCCCTTGGAGGCATGTGGCGCCGGGTGTTTCTGCCAATCCCAGGGCCGTCCGAGCCGCGAACGGCTGTAATTTCTGGGCGGGGAGTTTAATTCTGTGACAACAGGGTGAGGCTCGGTGGAACGAATATCATGTCAATGCCGCTTAATAACATGGGAGCCACGGCGCATTTAATGACGCGACGACTGCCGTGCAGTGGCTGGGTAATTACACAGTCGGCCCCGGTCTAATTTCAGGGTAAAGGGTAAATACATGATTATTGCCGGCTCCTTGGGCACCGAGCAGGTCACTCAGGAATTAGGTTTGCATCGACTAAGTATAAATTACCTAGAAGTCTGCTCTCGGGTGATTACGCCTGTCATCCTTCTCTGACAAAGCCCTTAATGGCTACCATACAATTAAAGAGAGATTTTCAAGATTTTGGGGCCTCGGGAACTTAAAGGGACCCTGCTTCTTTTTGATCCATCGGTACCTGCCGCGGAAGAGATGGGGCTTGGTTAGGGGGAAGATGGAGAAAGGAGCTCGCTTTCCAACTGGCCACAAAGTTTTCCTTATTTAATGTGGGCGAGTCAACAGTTGGTGCTGAAACTCGGGACCAAGGACATCAAGGGACCGGTGATGTCACAGGACCGATGACATCACAGGACCGATGACATCATAGGACTGATGACATCACCACAGGTGAACCCAGCAGCTACCTCTCGATCCCTGGGCTGGAAAGGATGCTCTCCCCTCTGGGATGAAAATGGTCACTCGCCCCAAAGATATGTCCATGTTTTAATGCTTGGGTCCTGTGCCTGTGATGTTATTTGAAAAAAAAAAAAAAAAGGTCTTGGTAGATGTCATTGGGTTAAGGAACTCAAGATGAGGTCGCCCTGGATCATCCAGGCGGGCCGTACATCCAGGGACAAGTGTCCTTACAAGACACAGAGGACACACAGACCAGAAGGGCAACCGCGTGAAGATGGAGGCAGAACTTGGAGGGATGCCGCCACAAGCCAAGCACACCTGGAGCCACCAGACGCTGGAAGAGGCAAAGAACGGCCTCCACTGAGCCTCTGGAGGGGGCACAGCCCAGGAAACGAACCCGGTCTCTACGGGGCCGTGAGCACAGCAGGAGCTCCTGGCCCCCCTGGCCCCCAGGCCTTCCTCCTGGTGCTGGTTCTGTCTGGACCCAGACAGGAAAAAGAAGTCCGAACAACCCAAGTCTCTCGTGTGTGTATGTGTGTGTGTGTGTGTATGTGCACGCGCGCGGGGAACCAGCAGCCTCGGCATGCCACGGAGTCTGTGCGCAGTCCAATCCAGCGCGTGCTTCAGTGAGGAGCGTGCAGGGCCGTGGGAACCAGCATTTCCTGTGTGACAACGACCTCCCCATAGAACTTTGTAAATGGTGTCATCGTAGCATCACAGACGAGGCAGAGACAAAGTGATGCTGGCAGCTGCACTGCCTCCCCGGAGTCGGTTAACGAGCTTGCTTCTAATTGCACGATCCTCCTCCCTCTCCCTGCTCCCCCACCAGCTCCGAGCTCCAGGGGCCACCCCTCCTCCCTACCCCCATCGCCTTCCTACCGCCCCCCCGCCATGAGCTCGCAGTGTGGAAGCGTGGAAATCAGCGGCCCTGCGTAAACACCTGGGCGCCTTGGGCGCTCGGCTTTACACAAACAAGCGCTTAGAGGCAGAGAAGAAGGCCCCAAACAGCCCATCGGAGGTTGCAAGCAGCTTTATGGTCCTGCGAGAAGAAGCCATCCAGCCAAGAGGAGGATTAGCTAACAAAGGCTTGCAGAGGGCCCTCGCTAAACAAAAATAACGCAGCCCGTTCTCCAGGAGGCCTCCGGAGCCCTCGTTTCCAGGGAAGTCGGGTTTATTTTTATAGGTTCGGAGGCATTTGCTCCCTCAGCCCTCCTCACTCTTGTAACGACGCTCTCTGCTCAGTTCCACGTACACACTTGTTTCTCTTTCTCTTTTTTTAAATCCTCATCCGAGGATATTTTTTCCACTGATTTTTTTTTTTAGAGAGAGTGCAAGAGAGAGGGAGAGACAGAGAGAAACATCGATGTGAGAGAAGCACCTCTCCATTGGTTGCCTTAGGTATGCATGCTGACCAGGGCCCAGGGTGGGGAGCAGCCCGCCACCCAGGTACGTGCCCTGGACCGGAATCAACCCTGCGACCCTTCAGTCTGCAGGTTGATGCTCTATCCACTGAGCCAAACCAGCTAGGGCCGAACTTGCTTTTCCATCCCCCAGCTGGGCCATGTAGAGGACGCCATGCCATTGGATGATGGAGCAGTAGAGGGAGGAGCTTCCAGGTGACGGACAGTACCCAAGGCTTCTTTTTCCCATGGGAACCAGGCAAGTCTTCCTTCCCACTCACCACAGTTAGAAATGGCATCTGCAGGCCTCTGACTCGGGGGCCTTCTGGAGGATGTCGGCTGAACCTTCCCCTTTAAGTGCTTTGGCATTTGCATGGGACAAGACAGCACCCCCCTGTTCCCAAAGTGTCCAGAGCTTTGTGGAAATAGCGCATGGAGGTCATCTAGAAAGAAAGAGGTGACAAGATCCCCAGTCATTCTTGCTGCTCTCCCAGATATTATCTGTTGTAGAGAGTGTGGGCTGCTGTAACAAAGGCACTGGGGGGCCCGACCAGCATGGCTCAGTGGTTAAGCGTCAACCTATGAACCAGGAGGTTACGGTTCAATTCCCGGTCAGGGCACATGCCCTGGTTGCAGGTTTGACCCCAATAGGGGGCGTGCAGGAGGCAGCCGATCCATGGTTCTCTCTCATCATCGATGTCTCTATCTCTCTTTCCCTCTCCCTTCCTCTCTGAAATCAGTAAAAATATATTTAAATATATTTAAAAAAACAAACCACAAGACAACAACAAACAAACAAACAAACAAATGCTCTGGGTGCTTGTGAGAAAGGCTCCCCTGTCCACATTCGTATAATGGACTCGCAGACACAAAGTATGATGAAAACGAGACCTTTAGTGCAAGATCAGGTGTCTGGTTGAGCAGGCACACCCAGCGCAGCAATCACAGGCTTTTATCCCTAGTGTGCGAGACTCCCTCCCCCGGTTCCTCACTGGTTGAGTACTATGGGGTTAACAGTCTCTCTCCCCCATCTTCCTCCCTCATGTGGCTTGGGTTCTGTTGTCTCCTGTTGGGTTATTTAAAAAAATGGGGTGAGGCCTTTTCTAGTTGTGTCCACCTCCCTTAGTCTAGTTGTGGTGGGCAGATCTTCCTGGAATATGTGGTGCTGGTCACATACATAGTTCTTTGTTTTTGTACCCTTTCCTTTTCTCCCTACATCCTGTTTGCCCTGGGAAAATTCAGTAACCGACTGGCAGCATGTTGTTAGTTTTCTTCACTAGAAGTTGACTTTGTTGAAGATGGATCACAGGAGCCTATTTCCTACAGTGCTCAAACAACAGGCATTTATTTTGTCATAGTCTTGGAGGCTGGGAAGTCCAAGATCAAGGTGCTAGTAGATCAGTTCTTGGGGAGGACTCTCTTCCTGGTTTGTAGGCAGCTGCCTTCTTGCTGTGTGCTCCCATGGCCTTTCTGTGTGTGTATGTGTGTGTGTATGTGTAGATCTCTTTCTCTCTTCTCGTATGGACCCTAGTCCCCTCATGAGGACCCACCCTCATGACCTCATCTAATCCTGATTACTCCCAAATACCATCCCATTGGGGGTTAGAGCTTCAACATAGAAATCGAGGCGGAGGTGGGTGGGGGTGTGGGTGGAGCACACACATTCATTCTGTAATATCCTTCTAATGTTGCTTGCTCATGGACTTGATTAGATCATCGCTATAAAGCACCCATCATTACTTGGACCACTTTTACAACGGATGAATATGTAATTTGATTCTTTCTAAAACTAGGCTGAAGAGCTGGACAAGACATGGAGTTTCTTGAGACTTCAAGCTTCCCCACCCTGCATGTTTTACGATCCTAAATAAATGTTGTCTCCGTGGCTCGCTGCAGAATACAAACAA
>PVJC01015239.1:18130-35421 GCA_004026665.1 Murina feae
CCCTCTCCCTCTCCCTCTGCCTCTGCCTCTGCCTCTGCCTCTCCCTCTCCGATATCAACAAAAAATATTTTTACAAAAAGAAAAGGAAGAAGGCAGGCACTAGGAGAGTTGGTGAGCCCCACGGAATGGTAAATGGCACCAGACTGGCTTTTTCTTGGAGGGTGGGCGAGACAGGCTGACCTCTTCGTGGTCTGTGTCCTTGAACAGCAGCGAATCGTCCCTTTTATGTGTTGGGCTGGGTAAGTGCTCATAGTTGCATAGTCGGGGGAGGAAGGGACTCTTGCAATGCCTTGTGTCTCTACCGACCTGACATAGCTACACTATGCCAGCGGGATGTGTCTGATGGACAGACCCCAAGCCCACTGTGCCCCGTGGAGCCATCCAGGGGACACTGGCCTTTTGTTGAGCTCGCAGCAGGCCCCGGCAGGCTGCGCTCCAAATGGCTTTTGTTCCCTCAAAGCGGTCCTCACTCTCATCCCAGGGCGGGCTGACCAGGGATGAAATGCGGGTGATGCTCTTTGTCATGAGATCTGAAGGGAGCGGAGAAGGCCTCCATCCCAAATAGCCATCCTCCATCATCCTGTCACACAGCCTCGGAGGGACATGCGCTCCTCACGGGGGTGTCTGCAGGGCCAGTTAACATGCTCTCCCTGCCCCCCCCCCCCCCCCCCCCCCCCCCCCCCGCCACCTCCGCCGGGGAGGATGAGCAAATTAAACAATTAAATGCTATGAATACTGCCCGTCAAATCCATGTGAGAGGGAGCATCCTGTGTGTGCAGGCGCGAGGGCTTCAGGAAATAAAGCCAGCCCCAGGGTGTGTCTTGATGGGTTTATCAGATGAGCCAGTCCCGGAGCAGGAAGCTGAGGGCTGGAGCACCCCAGGTGCCTGGGCTTCTCGCTTCCCTCCTGTCCTCGAGCCTCGTTAGGGGCATGTGGTCTCTCCACACTTATTCTACAGCCTTGTCCTCGGCAGCAGGTGCTCAGGGCATGTGCCTGTGGCCCTCCCTGGCTGCTCCCCATGCCCACAGCCCTTAGCCGCCTTCCTGCCCGCCAGCCGCCCCTGAGTGAGCTGGGCCTGGGGTCCGTTCTCTTGTTTCCCCCACACCCCCATCCCCACCTGGGGCCTCACTTCTGATCTCAGCTCAGGTGGCTGCACCAACAACCTCCTAGGCAACTTTCACAATTCTTTCTCCCCCAGAACCCGCCCTGCTCTCTGTGTTCCCAGCTCTGCTTCGCACCTGGGCTGGAGGAGAGCCCTGTCTGACAGCACACCATCCCCTCTTTTTATTGATGTTAGAGAGGAAGGGAGAGGGAGGGAGAGAGAGAAACATTGACGTGAGAGAGGCACGTGGATGGCTTGCCTCCTGCACGCGCCCTGACCAGGGCCCGGGCTGGGGAGGAGCCTGCAACTGAGATAGTGCCCTTGACTGGAATCGAACCCAGGACCCTTTGATCTGCAGGCCCACGCTCTAGCCACTGAGCCAAACCAGCTAGGGCACACGGCGGGCTCCGGAACTGTGGGATGCTACCCTGTTTCAAATTCCCTCGTGGTCAGGCCAGGACTATCAATGATCAAATCTGCCTGCTCTGCGAGGGTGTCCAGATCACTGAACCGAATCCAGACATCATTAATGCGAGAGGAGAGGAACGAATGGGCCCTGATTCCCACCTGTCCATGAAGGGCAGGCGGTGCCCTTCACAGACGGGCCACGTAACCGACACGGCTGTTTTGTTACTGTTTACAGGGTTGCCAATGGGAGAAAACAGCCACTGATTGTCTTGTCTCCATGGCAACGGGAGGACGTGGTCTGACTTTGGTGGGAGTGGCTGCCAGCGAGCATCTTTCCCGGGGCTACAGGACCAGGGTGGGGTCAGCCAAAGAGGGTCCTCGGAGGAGGGAAGGATGGGATCAGACAGAGGAGGCCCCCCAAAAAAAGACTTCCTGGCTTTCGATGACCGTAGGCATGGAGCTTACTGGTCTATCAGAGATGGCCCCAGCTTTAAAGGAAGATGAAATAGCAAGTCTCAGAGGGTGGGACCTACAGGCTGCACTGAAGCAGTGTTTGTAACACCATCCCCTGGAATGCAGGGGAAATAATGGAACCGTGAATTAGGTCTCTCTCACCTCTTCCTTTAGAATTTTTATTTTTCTGCACATGCTACAGAATAAAGGCCTAATATGCTAAGTGTCCGGTCGTCCAGTCGGTTGTTCAACCAATCAAAGCGTAATATGCTAATGATATGCTAAGACCGCTCAACCGCTCACTATGACGTGCACTAACCACCAGAGGGCAGATGCTCCGACCCATAAGTTAGCTTGCTGCTGGGATCCAGCTGATCGGGAATGAGCGAGATGGGTCGGACATGCCTTGGATTCCTCCTGCAGTCCTTCTCTGGCTGACTAACCTCCCGTGCCCCTCCCCAGCCCCGATCGTGCACCGGTGGTGTCCCTCTGCCTGGCCTGTGCCCTCTCGCAATCCGGGGCCCCTCAGGGGATGTTGGAGAGCTGGTTTTGGCCCGATCCTGCAAGCTAGGCCGAGGGACCCCACTGGTGCATAAATTCATGCACTAGGCCTCTAATGCCTTAAAAAATTCATCACATATTCATACACTCCTACATGTAGAAAATGCACAAGTGATGTACTGAAGGGTCTACTCCACTTTTGAAAACTGGTAACCAAGTGTAGCTATATTTTGTTAGTCCTCACCTAATGATGTTTTCCCATTAATTCTCAGAGACAGTGGAAGGGAGAGGGAGAGACAGAGAGAAACACTGATGTGAGAGAAACACATCAATTGATTGCCTCCTGCACGGGCACCGACCAGGGCTGGGGATCAAGCCTGTAACTGAGGTACATGCCCTTGATCAGAATCGAACCTGGGACCCTTGTGTCTGAGGGCTGATGCTCTACCCACTGAGCCACACCAGCGAGGGCGTTGAGGGCATTTCAGAGCAAAAGCATGAGGGTGGAGGGGGAGGGAGAGAGAGAAGGAGAGAGACAGTCTACCGAGAAGATGCATGTGATTTGAGGGCACAGAGGATTTGTCAGACATCAGCAGGGCGTGGAAGGTGCATGTGCAATCCGGGATCATCCCTACTTCTCTCTGAGCCTTGGGCCCACGTGTGAGGCTGAGGAGTCTGAACCTGAGTTGCTGACCTGCAATTTTGGCAAAGGAATGAAGCCTATGGGTCAAGGTGATATCATTTTGGCATGTGGGCAATTGCTGCCAGTCTTTTATTTAAAAAATTTTTTAATATATTTTATTGATTTTTTTACAGAGAGGAAGGGAGAGGGATAGAGAGTTAGAAACATCGACGAGAGAGAAACATCGATCAGCTGCCTCCTGCATACCTCCCACTGGGGATGTGCCCGCAACCAAGGTACATGCCCTTGACCGGAATCGAACCTGGGACCCTGGAGTCCATAGGCCGACGCTCTATCCACTGAGCCAAACCGATTAGGGCAGCTGCCAATCTTTTAGAAAGATCTTAGGAGTCTTGCCTGGACAGACTGTTTTGCTCTATTAGATGATGTCCTGGGTCGCGCAAAATTCCCTTCTCTTGATGGAAGGGGCAGGGCAGAGGGATGGCCAGGCCCGTCCGGTCTCATGGGACAGACTGGGCGGTGGGGCAGCAGGCTGCCCACTCACAGTGCCCGTGGGTTTCGAGTGTGGGAAGCCATGCTTCAGAGAGGGCACCTGCATACTTGACCTCGGTGTCCACACTAGGGAACAGAGCTAAAGTTTAATAAGTCAGAATCAAAATCAGGACCTGCCATGAGGACGAGACCAGGATTACTCCAGGTTGTTGTGGGACAATAGGAAACATTGTGTTGCCTGGCAGGGGTGGCTCAGTGGTTGAGCATCGACCCATGAACCAGGAGGTCACTGTTCAATTCCCTAGTCAGGGCTCCTGCCCCAGTTGCAGGCTCAATTCCCCGCAGGGGGCATGCAGGAGGCAACTGATCCATGATTCTCTTGCATCATGGATGTTTTCTCTCTCCCTCTCCGAAATCAATAAAAATATATTAAAAATAAATAAATAAAAAATCGTGTCGACTCTGGAGCCCATGCTGGTTGTGCAAAAGGAAGGCATCTGCATTCCCCGGGGAAGGGGGAGGACTTTATTGTGAGTGAACCTGGTGTTTTCTAGAATGAGTCTTTCTACCCACCCTGATTGGCATAGAATTCCTCACCTAATTTGCATAGAATTCCCCCTCCCCTAATGTGCATAGAAGTCCTCCTCCCCTAATGTGCATAGAATTCCCCCTTCCCCTGATTTGCATAGAATCCCTCCTCCCCCGATTTGCATAGAATTCCTCCGTGGCCATGAAAGTATTTCCCTTAACTCTGTTTCTCAGACTTGTCCCTCGAGGTAACACCCGCTGGTAAGAACCCAGCGCTGTTTTTTTTTCAAGCATGACATTTCTCAGAACATTTGTATGTTTATTTGAAAGCCATTGATGTGAAGTTTGCATTTTGTATTCATGTTGGTTTTACTATCAAGTAATGCTTAAAGTTATCATTGGGTAAATGGATTTTATTTTATTTTATTTAGCATGCATGTTCTGTGGACACGGGCCCCAGGTAAAGAACAACGATGCTAAGAAGCTATTGGCTGAGGGAGGCAGGGGGATTATATTGCCAGACGGACTGACCACAGCGATTCCCAGGTGGACAGGGCTGGCTCATGCCCTGGGAGTGGAGAGCTGAGGAGTGGCCATGGGAGAGATGTGGGACGCTCGTCAGTGTCTTTGTTGGCGATGTCATGGGCTGGCAGATGCCTCGCGTTAGTGTTACTTAGACGCGACGAGATTCTAATTGAGGACTAACGTGTCCTCATCACCATTGACCTTATTTATGGGGAAGCTGGCATCTGAATGTCAAATCCGCATCGGTGACTTCTCCCCCCTAATAACCACTTTAATATGTAAATCACTGACTCGCAGCGGGGAAAACATAGACGGGATGTTCTGATGATGATTGCCCGGAAGAGGCGGTGTCCTCTGAGCACGGGGACCGGAGTGCTTGCTCCTCCCTCTCCTGATAGGGCCCTGGCTCAGAGCTGGGGCCAGAAAGAAAGACGCTTTACCTCAGATCACGCAGAGACTTCCTGTGGACATAGTTGGCTAAGTGCTGGGGGAGGAGATTGAATAGGGATGTGGCCCGGCCGGTGTGGCTCAGTGGTTCAGCATCGACCTAGGAACCAGGAGGTTACGGTTCGATTCCCGGTCAGGGCACAGGCCTGGGTTGAGGGCTCCATCCCCAGTAGGGGGCGTGCAGGAGGCAGCCGATCCATGATTCTCTCTCATCATGGATGTTTCTTTCACCCTCTCCCTCCCCCTTCCTCTCTGAAATTAATAAAAATGCCTATTAAACAAGAAAAGAAGGGATGGATAAACTCCAAAACCCAGCAAGCCCTGTGCCGGTGATTTAAATGGACAGGCCCTCGTCAGTGTGTGCCATGAGGACACTGGGTGAGGGAGTGCAGGGCAGCACAGAGCTCCCGGGGGCACCAGGAGCCCAGGCTCTTTCTAGCTGTTCTGCGTCAGCACCTTCAGTGTGAAGGCCTCAGGGTCATGCTAGCCTCATGGTTGCAAAGTGGCTGCCTCACCTCCCAGCCTCAGGTCCCCACTGCAGGTGAGAAGGAGGAAGTGGGCGGGGCTAAGAACAAGGCTGAAGAAACCTTGTTCACAAGGTTTAAAATATATGTATATATTTTAAAAATATATCCTAATTGATTTCGTTGAGAGATAGAAACATCAATGATGAGAATCGTGAATAGGCTGCCTCCTGTACGCCCCCTACTGGGGGTCGAGCCCACAACCTGGGCATGTGCCCTGACCGGGAATCCAACCATGACCTCCTGGTTCATGGGTTGACGCTCAACCTCGGAACCACACTGGCAAGGCTGCTCATTTTTTTTTATCTTCGTCATGATTGAGCTGAATATCCTATGGTGACTCAACTACGCAATCATGACACATCGTCGGGAGGAGAAGGAGCTGGCGTGGGTGGCTCGCCAGGCCTTGGGCACCAGACCCTGTCCTGTCGCCGCTGCTTGCTTGTTTCAGTTCATTCCCAGCTTCATTAGATGCATCCCATTGGCATGGCAGCCCGGCTTGGCATGTCCGCCTGGGTGCTGGGAGTGGGGTGCAGAAGGACAGGCAGGCAGGGCAGGAGGGATGGGACAGGAACACATGGCGGTGGGCAGGAACAGAGAGGGAAGTGTGGTTGGGAGTGGATGGTGGAGGTGAGCTGTGAATTAAAAAAGTCCAATTCGCTTCCATCGTCTAGCTGAAAAGTCCATCGTGGGGGCGCGTGGCGTCGTCTTTGTTCTCCCACCAGCTGATTGCCCACTGGCGCCCAAAGAGATTGGAACTGTGGGCTGCTGGGGAAGAAAGGGGCCCTCTGACCAGATGTGCCAGCCCCTGTGTGGCCCTCGGGCCCGAGACAGGAGTCTTATCTGTGTCTTGTGTCTTCTCTCCTCCGGTCTCAGGCAGAGTGGCGAGTGCTCGCTGTCCCGTGTCAGCCTGGGCGGGGTGCCCTGGCTAGACCAGTTTGGCAGACTCCTCACTCTGCATGCCCCGCGAAGATGAGCGTGAAAGGTGTCGCTCTCCCTTCTATCCTTGTGTCACCTTCCTGCACTAAATGCAGTGTCCAGCCCGGCTCGCCTGGCTCTGTGATTGAGCATTGACCTATGAACCGGGAGGTCCCAGTTCGATCCCCAATATGGGCATGCAGGAGGCAGCCTATCCATGATTCTCTCTCATCGTTGAGGTTTCTACCTTTCTCTCCCTCTCCCTTCCTCTCTGCAATTAATAATAAAATATATATATTATAAAAAATGCAGAGTGCCTGGCTCAGGGCTATGCCTCTCTTGCTGCCTCCTCCCCCCACCCCCCGCCCCCCAGCCTCCTCTCTCCGGATGCCCAAACACCCTCTATTTCTAGCTCGCTTTAGCTTCCTCTCTCTGTGTATAGAGCTTCTTCACAGCTGCCATTTTATTTTAAACGAGGGGTGAGCTGACATTAAACAAGGGTGATTTCAGAGCCAATCAGTGCAGCACATAGGACAACACATCTGGGAAAACAAGCTTCTTAGGGAAGTTAATTAAGGTCCCAAAAAGGACTCCTCATCTTAGCTTCGGAGGCACTAGATGTGGATGGAGCCAGAGACAGTGGGACCAGACTAGGACCAGAGGAAGGTCCTGAATGAGCAGCCATTCAGTGGGTTTCTTTCTTCTTCTTTTTTTAAATATGTTTTTATTGATTTCAGAGAGGAAGGAAGAGGGAGAAAGAGAAACATCCATGAGAGAGAGATTCATTGATCGGCTGCCTCCTGCACACTCGACCCGGAGGTTGGATCCTGCAACCTAGGCATGTGCCCTGATCTGGAATCAAACTGTGACCTCCTGGTTCATAGGTTGAAGCACAACCGCTTAGCCATGCCAGCTGGGCTCAATGGGTTTCTTACACACAAGGCATAGTGTTGGAGGTGGAGGAGATGCTAAAATGTCCAAGGTGATTTAAAAAAATATATATTTTTATTGATTGCAGCGAGGAAGGGAGAGGGAGAGAGAAACACAATGATGAGAATCGCTGATTGGCTGCCTCCTGCATGCCCCCTACTGGGGATCATGTGAGCCTGCAACTCGGGCATGTGCCCTGATGGGGAATGGAACCTTGTTCATAGGTCGATGCTCAACCACTGAGCCACACCGGCCAGGTTGGTGAAACCCTTTTGATCTGGTTCTGCGTTATGCTAAGGCCTCTGCAACACATAGGTGTGTCTGGCTGTCTGTGTCGGAGCCCCCAGCAATGGCTTCCGGGAGATAAAACTAGTTTGACACCGTTTCCCCCTGGGCATCGTTTCTCCACGTTGTGTTAGACTTCATGTATCCACGCCCCAGCCAGGTTAGGCTCTGAGAGTTTGCAGAGTGCAGTATTCGTCCCTGGCCCTGTCGTCTCTCTGCTTTATATAAAGTGTTTTTCATGGAAGCTCGTATTTCATTTGACATGTCCCAGCACCGCCCACACATGACTGCAGCCTAGCCCAGAGAGGATGCAGCCACTTCGTGAGACCTGCCAAATGGGTGCCGGCGCTTATCTGATCCTGAATCGGGAAAGCGCGCGGACAGATGGTGTAATCATATCCAAGAATAATGCCCTTTCGGAGCAATGCTAATTGGATCACAGGGTGGGAGCGTTTCACATCTGTCACATGAGCGATCACACATGGCAGAGGCTGTTCCGTAAACTTGGATTTGTTGCTAACCCAGGAGTGTAGAGCTTGCTTCAGTGTGTTCAGCAAACACTTGCAGGGTGTTAACTACATCCATTCATTCACTCATCCATCCAGACATCTGATGATTCATCTAGCCATCCAGCCATCCATCCAGCCATCCATTTGTTCACTCATTCCTTCATTCACTCACCTATCCATCCATCCATCCATCCATCCATCCATCCATCCATCCATCCACTCATTCATTCATTCATTCATTCATTCATTCATTCATTCACTCACTCACTCATCCATTCATCCATCCACTCATTCATTCACTCATCCATCCATCATTCCATCCATTTGTTCACTCATTTCTTCATTCACTCATCCATCCATCCATCCATTCATCCATCCATCTACTCATTCATTCATTCATTCATTCACTCCATCCAGCTATCCATTTGTTCACTCATTCCTTCATTCACTCATCCATCCATCCATCCATCCATCCATCCATCCATTCATCCACTCATTCATTCATTCACTCACTAACTCATCCATTCATCCATCCACTCATCCATTCACTCATCCATCCATCATTCCATCCATTTGTTCACTCATTTCATTCATCCATCCATCCATCCATCCATCCATCCATCCATCCAATTGTTCATTCATTCATTCCCCCAGCACATATGTTCTCAGCTCACTCTATTTCTCAGACACTATTCTATATGTTCTCACACCACGAAGCTTTCCTTATATGTGGCAAAAGGTGCCTAATAAATAAGTAGACCAATAACTCAATTGTAGGAATGCAGAAAACAATAAATACTGTGAAGACCACTAGCAAGGTAGTCACGAGTGTGTTTGGGTGCACGCCCCTTACTGGGATCAAACCCGCAACCTGGGCAAGTGCCCAGACTGAGAATCGAGCAGTGACCTCCTGGTTCATAGGTCGATGCTCAACCTCTGAGCCACACCGGCTGGGCTCCCCTTGTGTTTTTGCACACACTTTCCTTTGCCTGAAACTCACCCCACTGTACACCCTCCTCAGCTGCCGCCCCCGCCCCCCGCTTATTTAGCAAACTCTTATTAATTCTTAAGGTCCAGCAGAAAGGTGAAGCTTACCCAGGCCTCTGACACCCCCACCCCCAAGTCTATATAGCTCTGCTCTAATGTCGATCACTTTAAATTAGCAGCTAATGCCTGGCTGGCGTGGCTCAGTGGTTGAGCATCGACCTAGGAACCAGGAGGTCACGGTTTGATTCCTGGTCAGGGCAATGCCCAGGTTGTGGTCTCTATCCCCAGTAGGGGGTGTGCAGGATTCTCTCTCATCATTGATGTTTCTCTGTCTCTCTCCCTTCCTCTCTAAAATCAATAAAAATATATTTTTTAAAAATTAGCAGCTGACCACAATTCTCCATGTGGCTGCAAACCCTTCCACGTCGGGCATCCTAGCTCCGTGTCCTCTTTCCATAGCGCGGTCCCTGACACAAGAAGCTCAGCGCCTTCTTTTGCTG
Source organism: Murina feae (assembly GCA_004026665.1). Taxonomy (NCBI): domain Eukaryota; kingdom Metazoa; phylum Chordata; class Mammalia; order Chiroptera; family Vespertilionidae; genus Murina; species Murina feae. The sequence continues at coordinate 27,883 of PVJC01015239.1, forward strand.
AATTTCAACGTGACAGTAAGCTCCTCCGGTAGAGATCCCACGCTCAGCAAGCAGCCTTTGGGTCATTTGATTTCCCGCGGTAGCGGCCGCCGGTGGAGCGCATGCCGGTGCTGTCAGATGAATGCGAACGTCTGGGCCGCACGACAGGGCATCCGTTTCGAGCAGCGAGGGAATGAATGGGAGTCCAGGTTCATACATTTGCCGCGTGTGGAACAAATGCCTCGCGTATGGTCATAGCTCAATTACCCAAACACAGACGATCCTCCTGGCCTGTTATTTGCGGACGGGGTTTTATGTATGATCTGGAGCTTGTTCTCCTCTCCAGCTCTGCCCAGTCTCTCTTCTCCTCCCTGGTGTGGGTAATTGAAAACTGGGGCCCTGGCCGGTGTGGCTCAGGGAATAGATGGAGCCTCGGCCTGCGGACTGAAGGGTCCCCGGTTCCATTCCCAGTCAAGGGCATATGACGGGGTTGTGGGCTTGGTCCCCAGTAGGGGGCGTGCAGGAGGCAGCCGATCCATGATTCTCTCTCATCATGGATGTTTCTATCTCCCTCTCCCTTCCTCTCTGAAATCAATAAAATATTAATTTTTTTTTTTTTTTTTTTTTTTTTTTTACAAAAAGTTGGCATTGAATGCAACCCATCAGAAAGGTGGGTGAGACGCCTTCACATGATGGGCTCAGGGCGGCATTGCCAAAGGGCAAAGGTGAAAGCTGGGCATCCCTCGCTCATCCTTCCTCCAGGTTTGTGGGGAGAGATGGAATTGAGCGTGGACCTGTGACTCCTTCCTCCCCTGGGCCCTCGGTGATCCCTCTGTGACCCCTCTGTGAGTTCGCGGCCACCTCCTGTCCCCTCTCTGTTTCCCCAAGTGGCTCGGGTTCTATTTTTGTTTTAATTGATAAAATGCCCGCTCTGGAGTGTCGTGTTTCTTTCTCCCGTGCTTCCTCCTAGAAGCGAACGGGGAAGACGAATGGCTCCTTGTAAAACCCCAGCCTTGTTTAGAAACGGCTCGTGATGGATGGAGTAATAAAGACGCTTTTAGGACAGGGGGGTAAATCTCCCTGCTAATTGCTCTGCGCTCTGCATCCGAACCTCAGTGCACCGCCTGCCGCTCTCCAGGGCTGGACACCGGGGCGGTTTCTGTCACCCTGAAAAGTCACATTGGAGCTGTGGTCTGAGGCTTTGCCCCAGGACCCGACACTGTTAAAAGGCACAGACAGATAACGACCTGCCAGTAACGGAACCGGCAAAGCGCTGGAAGCAAGAGGGCAAACCGCCTTCTTCCTCTGAGTGTGAGTTCCGGCCTCGCCGGGGCGGGTGGACCGGAGCCAAGCCCCGGAGGAAGGGTGGTCCAGATGGGAACATGCAAACCTGTCAGCCTCCATCCGCCCCTCCCCTCTTCTAGCATAATAGTCTGAGCTCTTAAAAGAGGAGACTTATTGGCTTTGAGCCAGAAGGGGATGGGCCTTGCGTCCCAGGAGGGAGGACACATTCCTGGACCCGGGAGAGGGACATGGAACATCTGGTATTTATTTGGTTGGGAGCCTAGATTTGTTGGTTGACCAGTTGGCCCTGAAGGAACGCAGTGGTGAGGCCATTGCCAGACTCACTTTCCACCTCCATCAACAGAGTCACTGAGTTTTTAGACAGCCCTCTGCTGCTTTCAAAACTTTTCGGCCCTGCCTGGGTGGCTCAGTGGTTGAGCGTTCACCTGTGAACCAGGAGGTCACAGTTGGATTCTCAGTCAGGGCACACGCCTGGCTTTCGGGCTCCATCCCCAGTAGGGGGCGTGCAGGAGGCAGCTAACAGATAAGCTGTCTCATCATTGATGCTTCTCTCTCTCCCTCTCCCTTCGTCTCCGAAATCAATTTAAAATATATAAGGATTCAGCCTTGAAAGTGTGTACACAGACTGAATAAGTTACAGGAAATATTTTTAACATCTCCTCTGGGACGTGGCTGTCTGTGGGAGAGGTTCAGGCAGGTAGATAATATGATTTGAGTTGTGAATTCTTGTTCAGACCCCCGGGTCTCTATTAGTGCTCTCTGCTCGGTGGTGATGCCCTTGAGGATGAGGAATGGCGTCCTTGCTTTTACATCTCTAGCACCTAGCAAACAGGTGCTCCTCAGTCAACCTAGAGCAAATGAATCATGGGTGAGCGAATCCGTGCATGGCTGCGAGGGGAAGTGTCTGCACATGCAGGCAGGGATGGGGCTGGAATCATAGCTTGTACATTGGAAACTGGAAGGGACTAGTCTCAGGGGAAGAAGCCGGAGGCACTCAAACACAAGGCTGGGGGGGTGTGAGTCATAGGAATGGGCTGTGGGATGGGAGAAAAGGGCAGGTACAGGACACGTGGAAGTAAGATGGGCGCTGGTCTGTCTGCTCCTGTATTCACGTTGTCCAATATGGCAGCCGTTTGCCATGTGTGGCTCTGGAGTGCTCGCAATGTGGCAAATGGGACTGAGGACGTGAATTTTCATTCTGAAAAATTTGGAATCAAATTTAAATAGGCACACGTGACTAGGAGCCTCCATATTGGATAGTATAGTCCATTGTCGTGGGTATAGGAGAAAGGTGGGGGAGAAATTGGAAGGAAGAATATTTGCTATGCTAAGCGGTAGGGTTTTTAAAAAAAATGTTTTTATTGATTTTTAGAGAGGTAGGGAGAGGGAGAGAGAGATAGAAACATGCATGATGAGAATCAGTGATTGGCTGCCTCCACCCTACCCTGGGAATGGAGCCTGCAACCCGGGCATGTACCCTGGCCAGGAATCGAACCAGTGACCTTCTGGTTCATAGGTCGATGCTCAACCACTGAGCCACAACGGCTGGGCCAAGTGGTAGATTTGAAGACAACCGCAGCAGCAGGAAATGCTATGGTGAAACTCCAGGTCTGGGCTGTTCGTGCAGGTGCATAATTGATGGGGAAGAAATAAAATCACCGTCTCTTGCCCTGGCCAGCGTGGCTCCATGAATAGAGCTTCAACCCACGGACTGAGGGATCCCAGGTTTGATTCCAGTCACGGGCACATACCTGGGTTGTAGGCTCAATCCCTGGCCCTGGTCGAGACTGTGCGGGAGGCAACCAGTTAATGTGTGTCTCTCAATCAATGTTTCTCTCTCTTTGTCTTCCCACTCCCTTCCATTTACCCCCTCGCGCCCTCAAAAAAAATCAGTGGATCCCAGCGGGTGTAGCTCAGTGGTTGAGTGTTGACCCATGAACCAGGAAGTCACGGTTCGATTCCCTGTCAGGGCACGTGCCTGCATCGTGGGCTCCATCCCCAGTCGGGGTATTGTAGGAGGCAGCTCATCCATGATTCTCTCTCATCATGGATGTTTCTCTCTCTTCCTCCCTTCCTCTCTGAAATCAATAAAAATATATATTTTAAAAAATCAATGAAAAAATATCCTCCAATGAGAATTAAAAAAAAAAATTACAGTTTCTAAAAGACTGTCTTTCATTTTCTTACCTATCAGCTGACTTGTAGCTGGAGTCATTTATTCATTCATTTTATGGTCAAAAGTGAAAGAAAGGTCCCGAAATGCTCTCGGCGTGTTTGGCATCCGGCCTGGTCCGCGCCTCCTTCCTGCCCTCCAGGCAGAGGTGTGTGGGTGAGGTGTCCCCGGGGAGGGATGAAGCCCTCGCCCGTCAAATCAAGTGGGCTTTTCATGAGCACTCAGAGCAAACGAATGAGAATTGGCTTTGGCAGGGGGAGGGTTTTATTTTGCTGGCCCCTGTGTACTTGTAATAAAAGTCCCCTTTTGAATAAAAATCAATGACGGCTCTGAATACACAGGCAACGATGCAACGTTCGGAAAGCGTACCCTGCGCTAAATCCAGCGTTACTATGTGACCGGCACTGTGGACAGCTTGCGTTTCGGGCCCGGGCCTGCTTCCCGTGGCGAGGGCCATGGCCTCATCAGCAGTCAGATGGTGTGAAGTAGATCGTAGACACGGGGTAGATAAAACTCAGACAAATCCTTAATATTTCTTTTAGCACAGAGACCAGCCCTGGGGGTATTTGCACTGGGGGTATTTGCTTCCCCTTCCTCCCTCCACCTCTCCCTCCCTCTTTTCCTCCCCGACTCTCTCTAGTCTGCCTTCTTCCCATGTGTGTAGAATGTAAGGAATCCAACAGAAGTGAAAGGCATCTTTTACTCTCTAGAAGCTTAAAGTACCATGCTAGATATTAAACATGAACCGTGTGCACGAGGTAGTCTTCCATTCGCTTCCTGATGTTCCCAGGATACGGATTTATGCTGCATCCCATGTGCCACTTCCGCTCCTCGATGGCACTGCCTCTCCTTTTCTGCCTAGAAAACTCCTATTCATCCTCCACGACCCAAACCAAATGCGACCTCCTCGATGAAGAAAGCCCCCAGGCAGGGCCATGACTCCATCCTTTGTGCTCCCGTGGTCTTGTTATGAGTAGCTAGTGCGTTCTCTTCTTTTGCTTCTCTCCCCCGACCCATCAGAGCTCCCAGAACCTTTCCCACTGGCTGGACTCTTACCAGGGCCTCGCTGAGCCCCCTTGTCCACTAACCTTCCGGGGAGGGCATGTGGCAGCGAGTTCCTAGTGCATGCAGTTAGTAGGTTAGTGGGTTTCAGGAGGCCCAACGTGGTCCATATTTAGCCCATGATAATGACTTGTGCTTTATTTGATTTTCCCTCCTTTGGGGGTCATGGGAAGGCCATTTCCTCACATCCTCAGTAGGACCGATGATAAGAGGAACATGGAATTCTGCGTCATCCACGTGAGGGTGAACGGTCCTTCTAGAACACAGGCCTCTGTTCTTTCCCACAAACAGGGGAGCACAAATGAAGGCTTCCCCCCCCCCAACTTGTCTGCTAAAGTACCAAATCCAGGCCTTAGAGATACTCAGAAATTTCTAAGTCCTTATTGTTGCAATTATTACATATGCTCCCTTATTTCCCCCCAATGACCTCCTCTAGCTCACCCCCATCCCCCACCCCAGGCCTTCGCCACCCTATTGTCTGTGTCCACTGGTGATGCATGTATGCATACAAGTTCACTGGTTGATCTCTTCCCACCCACCCTCCCCTGCCTTCCCTCTGAGGTTCAACACTCTGTTCATGCTTCTGTGTCTCTGGGTCTATTTTTGTTCATCAGTTTATTTTGTTCATTAGATTCCACATATGAGGGAGATCCTGTGATACTTATCTTTCTCTGACTGGCTTATTTCGCTCAGCATAATACTCCCCAGGTCCCTCCATGCTTTTGCAAATGGTAAGCGTTCTTTCTTTTTTATGGCAGCATAGTATTCCATTGTGTAGATGTACCACAGTTTTTTAACCCACTCATCTGCTGATGGGCACTTGGGCTGTTTCCAGATCTTAGCTGTTGAACATGAGGGTGCATGCATTCTTTCCGATTGGTGTTTTGGGTTCTTAGGATATATTCCTAGAAGTGGGATCAATGGGAACTCATACAGCTCACCAAAAGGAAGACAAATAATCTAATTAAAATATGGGCAAAGGATCTAAATAGACACTTCTCCAAAGTGGCCATACAGAAGGCCAGGAGACGTATGTAAAAAGGGTTAAAGTCGATGATCATCCGAGAGATGCAGATCAACACAACAATGGGGTACCACCTCACACCTGTCAGAATGGCTGCCATCAACAAATAAATCCACGACAAGTGCTGGTGAGGATGCGGAGAAAAAGGAACCCTCATGCACTGCTGGTGGGAATGCAGACTGGTGCGGCCACTGTGGAGAACAGAATGGAGTTTCCTAAAAAAATTAAACATGGAACTTCCATTTGACCCTGTGAATGTAATTCTGTTGTGATGAAGGAGATGAGAGGTGGTTCTTGGGCGGTTGCGGGCCTGAGGCCATAGTCACTGTGGACTCTGAGACAGGCACCCAGCTGTCAGGGAGGGGAGCTTTTGCTTCTGTGCCTGAGTGGCAGTTGCCACTGAGGGGCCCTACCAGGGACTGAGAAATGGGAAAGTGTGTGTGTCTGCATGTGAGTGTGTACATGTGTGTACATGTGGGTGTGTGCACATGAGTGTGTGCACATGGGTGTGTGCACGCATGTGCATGCATGCATACACTGCCTAGTCTCACATTTAGAATATGCACCATCTTTCCAGGAGGAATGGATTCATAATTGACATAAGGCATTTAATTAAAAATGTGTCATCACCTCATTAATGTCTTCTCAGAGGATGCAATGTTTCGTGATTCTCCTGCATTAATAGAATGGTGACTGTTTGCCCTCAAGACCCGGCATGGCAGTTATAGGAGGAGGTATGAGGGGGGCACGAGAGGGAGGCCTGGCTCCCTCTTGCCTTTATAGGTCCCGTGTCAGTGTGGCAAGGAGTACACCTACCCGTCTGCTCTCCTGATTCCATTTTCTTTTCCCAACTCAGCCCTGTTGGGGTCTTGCATCCTCCCCTCCCCCATTCCCCCCAATGGTGGGGAGCCAGGGTCTAGCCACCCCAAAGGCTGCGGGTCCTTTAGAGCAAGTCCTTTGGACTAGATCAAAGACGTGATCCGGCCAGCGTGGCTCAGTGGTTAAGCGTCAACCTATGAACCAGAAGGTCACAGTTCAATTCCCCATCAGGGCGCATGCCCGGGTTGTGGGCTCCATCCCCAGTGCGAGGCGTGCAGGAGCCATCGATGCTTCTTTCTCATCACTGATGTTTCTATCTCTCTCTACCTCTCTCTTCCTCTCTGAAATCAATAAAAATATATTTTAAACATTAGGAAAGAGAGGATGTGGAGCCCACGGTGCCTTTCCAGCCCAGGGTTCCTTTCAAATGTAAGGATGAGGAGGCAGAGCAGCCCAGGAGGGCCCAGGAGAAGGGTCATGAATTATTCATCTGGGAGTCAGCTTGGGGCTCACAGAGCATCCTCTTTGGTCCTTTGCAGGCAGCCAATGACTACAGCACCTCATTCACGGGTTCGTCAGGGCCTCTGAATGGCCAGAGGATTCATTTCAAAGCCTCCCTTGGAATTGGCCTATTAAACAGTTTTTTCAAAAGGCAGCCCAATTAGTTTCAGAAGCTACCAAATGAATGAAGGCTCTCCCGTGCCTCCGCTGGCTGTTAAAAAAGCTTCGCGTCTCACAGAGCAACTGTTTTAATTAAATCAGTGATTATGTTTTATTGAAGTCACTGCTCTTCAGGACACTCAGCACAGAGCCTCTGACTCTTGACAACGTAGCTCAGGCCAAGAGTGGGTGTGGGAGGGGGAGGAGGGAGGCCGGTGATGGTGGTGGTGGTGGTGGTGGGGGTGTGAAGACAATAGGGGAGGAAAGTGGATATTTATTTAGTGTTTTTTTGGTTGTTGTGATCCTCACCCAAGGATATTTTCCCATTGATTTTTTTTCTTTATTGATTAAAGTATTACATATGTGTCCTTATCCCCCCATTGCACGCCCCCCACTCCCTTCCCCACTCATGCCCTCACCCCCCTGGTGTCTGTGTCCATTGGTTATGCTTGTATGCATGCATACAAGTCCTTTGGTTGATCTCTCCCTCTTACCCTCGCCCTCCCTTGCCTGCCCT
>PVJC01015240.1:0-35336 GCA_004026665.1 Murina feae
TTACTGTAAGGGGCTCTTTCTAACTAAGTGTGAGAACAGCTCTGAGGCAGGGAGCAAACAAGGAATTCAAGTGACACAGCTTCATGGGAGCACTCTCTGGTGTCAACAGAAGTAAATCAGAAGAAATCCCCTCCCCAGCAGTGGGCAGAGCTTCCTCACCAGGTACACAGACTAGGTGCAGGGTCCTGAGAGCGATGGCAGTGGCTGTGGCCTGAAGAGGCACAAACCCCGCAGCCTGAGAACCTGTCAGCCAAGAAAACAAGAGTGCTCAAGCCCAGAGATGAACCATCTGACTAGGGCAGAGGGACAGAAGGCAGTAGGAGGCAGATCCATGAGAAAATGCAGCTGATGACCCTGCTGTGTTGGAGATCTGTTCAGTGAGTGTGCCTGGAGGCTGTTCCTTCCACATTTGTCTAAGTATAAAGAACCCTTCCCCAGAAGCAACCCCTGCAGGGCAGGGGAGCAGGGCCCTGGTGACTGGCTTCGCATAATCAGGAGTTACCAGTCAAGTGGCAAAGGGATGAACATCAGAACAAAACTGTCAATGCCTCATGTGGTAATCATTGACTTAGGGGTAAAACTGGGGGGAAAAAAAGTTGCATTTGAAAAGAAAATGAATCACCACAGTCCACTATGAGATCATTAGTAAATTATGGGCAATTAAATAATGTAACTAATCACTCCTGATTACCCACATTTTGGGCAGCTGAGAAAGGGAACCGTGGGAGTATACAGTGAGAGAAGTGAGCTACCCACTGCTGTGTGAGGTCCAAAAAGAAGCAGAAGCACAGCAGGTTGTTAGAATGAGGCAGCTGGACAACGGGAGGAACAGCAAAATGATCTGAATTCTGCAGCCTATGAGGAGCAGGATCTGGGGTGACAAAGGGCCTGGGACTGCAGGGTCTGATCATGGCCTTTAATCACTACAGTTTAAGTGAACCCTTTCAAGCCACTGTTTCCTTCTGGGATGTTTAAAGGAAGGTGAAGCAAAGTGTGAAGATTTAGGTCATTGTAACAAAAATCCAAAGTACACACTCATTAAAAGATCTACAGAGTGACTTCTCAGTTTAAATTTCTATTATAATGTAAGAGCTCTGAGGCGACCATGGGACTGGGTGCCTGGCTGTTCTCACTGAAATGACAGGGCGTCGGAAACTGCATCAGTGGGGAGAACACCAATGTTTCTGGTTCCTTCGGGGAACAGCAGACAGCAGGTTCATCGGTGACCTGAACAGGTGACTGGAGAGGACACTCCTGTCCCTGAGCTCAAGAGGAGGAGGATTTTGAAGAAATCCTGAGCTGGTTTCATGAAAATGAAGTCACAATTTCAGAGGGGTAGCATCAACTTTGACAGCATCTGAAGCAAATTTTAAGATTTCCCAATTGCTGCTGATGTTTCTGAATGGTCCAGCGGGCTCTGTCAGAAACATGCTGCCTGGAAGACATAGACCCTATGTCCCTGACTGGAGAGATGAGTTTCTGCCTATGCCGAGTCCCTCAGAATGTCACATGACCACCGTAAACAGAGCAGGTCCCCTGGAGTAAGCAAAGGGAGTGTGGCTTTCTCTGCTCTGAAGCCCGGTCACTCCCTGATCACATCTGGTTTCCTCTCTGCATTTTAATACAACTGAAGGCAGTAACTTGTGGGGTGGTTGTGGGGGCCAAGTGTATGTAATGCATGTATCACAGGTGGGTATTAAGTAAATGGTAATATAATTAAGTAAATGGTAATATTAAAAAAATAAGCACAGTCTCATTGTGACTGGGCCACAGCAGGGGCAATACCCACAGATGTAAGAGTGAACTGCCATTTGGCTGTTGCTTGTTCCTATCAGTACCCAGGACAGAGTTCCCGAGTCACTCAGCAATCTTCTGCTTTGCAGAAGCCTTGAGCATCCTCCACTTTCACCTTGCTCTTCACTCTGCACTGCCGACCTTCGCTCTGCAGCTGCTCCCAGTCCAACCTCCCTGTCAGCTATGTTGTCACCTTCTCTCCATTCTAGAATTTGCACAATTCACCTACACAGAATAAATATGTCTTTCTTCCATACACTGACTCCCTTATAGTAAAAGACTGGCAGGACTTCATCTTTAAAAGAATTGGCTATAATCAGATTAGAAGAGTTACTATGAACCATCTGCCAGGACACAGAAATAGTTTCATTTTGAAAGGACAGATGACATAAGGCTATTCCTTTTCAGCATTATTTCCATGGTGATTATTCCTAGAGAGCAGATTCTGGCCTTCGCAGAGTCTCGACAGTTCACAGAAGTACTTTGATGTGTACTATGTACTAAGCTAACAGTACTAGGTGAGTACTGGGTAGAAAGAAGCAGGGTTACAAGACACTGTTATCATTACTAGAGACCTATAACACATAGACCATGGCATGCCCCGTTCGCTCCTATCGCAGTTAAGTTCCCTACCTGGCTGAGGCCAGAGCCCACTGGCCTACACTTTCTCTGCCTATGCCTTACCACCTTCTGTCTTACTGGCTGTAGTTATTTCTGTATACACCTCAGCCCCCAGCTCTGCTTTGTTCACAGAGACTGGCTGTTCTTTAGAGCAGGTCTCTGCCCTTTAGTATCTCTAGATCCTTTTACCAGATCTTTTGCATAACAGGCACTCAGTAACACTTCAATGAATCACAGAATTCATTGAAGGCCAATAACAACTAATGAAACAGAAGTAGTAATAAAAAAAATTAGAACAAACTCCCACCAAACAAAAGCTCAGATCCAGATGGCTTCACAGGGGAGTTTTTCAAAACATTCAAAGAACTAATGCCTATACTCCTCAAATTATTTCAGAAAATCCAAGAGGAAGGAACACTTCCAAACTCTTTTTATGAGGCCAGCATTATCCTTATTCCAAAACCAGATAAATACTACAAAGAAAGAGAATTATAGGCCAATATCCCTGATGAACATAGATGCTAAAATCATCAACAAAACATAAGCAAATTGCATCAAGCAATATATTAAAAAGATCATACACCATGATCACATGGGATTTATTCCAGGGATGCAAGGCTGGTACAATATTTGCAAATCAATAAATGCTTTCTACCCAGTACTGTTAGCTTAGTACCTAGTACACATCAAAATCACATGATCATATCAATAGACTCAGAGAAAGCATTCGACAAAATCCAATACCCATTTTTGACAAAAACTCTGAGCAAAGTTGGAATAGAGGGAGCATATCTCAACATGATAAAGTCCATATATGACAAACCTACAGCAAACATCATACTCAATGGGCAAATACTAAAACCATTTCCCCTAAGAACAGGAGCATGACAGGGATGCCCACTCTCACCACTCCTGTTCGACATAGTACTGGAAGTGCTAGCCATAGTGATCAGACAAGAAGAAGAAATAAAAGGCATCCAAATTGGAGAAGAAGAAGTAAAACTATCCTTATTCACAGATGATATGATATTGTACATAGAAAACCCCAAAGACTCCATCAAAAATTACTGGACTTAATATATGAATTTGGCAATATAGCAGGATACAAAATTAACACCCAGAAATCTATGGCTTTTTTATACACCAACAAGAGGCCCAGTGCATGAAAATTCATGCCCTTGGGGTAGGGGGGTTCCCTCAGCCTGGCTTGCAACCTCTTGCAGTCCAGAACACCTTGGGGGATGTCCAACTGACAATGTAAGCCTGCTCTCCAGGAGATCAGGCCTAAGTTGGCAGTCAGACATCCCTCTGGAAGCCGGGAGCTGCCAGCAGGGAGTGAACCTAAGCCGTTAGGTAGACATCTGCTGCACAGGCCAGCCATGAGCCAGCTTCTGGCTGAGCAGCACTCCCCCTGTGGAAGTGCACTGACCACCAAGGGACAGCTTCTGCATTCAGCATCTGCTCCCTGGTGGTCAGTGCGTGTCATAGTGACTGTTTCCAGTCGTTCTGCAGTTGGGATCAATTTGCATATTACCCTTTTATTATATAGAATAATGAACTCACAGAAAGAGAAACTAAACAAACAATCCCATTTACCATTAAAACAAAAAAACTTAGGATACCTCGGAATAAACTTAACTAAGGAGGTAAAAGACCTATTCTTGGAAAACTACAGGACATTAAAAAAAATAGATAGAAAAAAACATAAACAAATGGAAGAATATACCGTGTTCCTGCACTGGTAGAATCAACATCATTAAAATGTCCATACTACCCATAACAATCTATAGATTCAATGCAATCCCCATTAAGATACCAATGGAATATTTCACAGACCTAGAACAAACTCTCCAAAAATTCATCTGGAGTAAAAAGACCCCGAATATCTGCAGCAATCCTGAGAAATAAGAGCAAAGTTGGAGAGATCACAATACCAGATATCAAGCTATATTACAAAGCCACTGTTCTCAAAACTTCCTGGTATTGGCAGAAGAACAGACATATAGACCAATGAAACAGAACAGAGAACCCAGAAATTGACCCAAGCAATTATGTTCAATTAATATTTGACAAAGGAGCATACAATGGAGACAAAATAGTCTCTTCAATAAATGGTGTTGGGAAAATTGGATAGATGCATGCAAAAAAATGAAACTAGACCACCAACTTACAACATACATAAAAATAAACTCAAAATGGATAAAGGACTTAAACATAAAATGGGAAACAATAAAAATCTTAGAAGAATCCATAGGCAGCAAAATATCAGACAGATGTCGTAGCAATATCTTCACCAGTACAGCTCAGGGCAATGAAAACTCAAGAGAAAATAAACAAATGGGACTACATCAAAATAAAAAGCTTCTGCACAGCAAAATAAACCATCAACAAAATAACAAGAAAGCCTACTGCATGGGAGAACATATTTGCCAATGTTATCACTGATAAGTGTTTAATCACAATCATTTACAGGAAACTCATACAACTTAACAAAAGGAAAATAAACAATCCAATCAAAAAATGGGCAACGGACTTAAATAGATATTTTTCGAAAGAAGAGAGAAGGAAGGCCAAGAGACATATGAAAACATGCTCAAAGTCACTAATCATCTGAGAGATGCAAATCAAAATGACAATGCAGTACCATCTCACACCTGTCAAATCAACAAATGACAAGTGCTGGTGAGCATGCAGAGAGAAAGGAACCCTCGTGCACTGTTGGTGGGAATGCAGACTGGTGCAGCCACTGTGGAAAACAGTATGGAGTTTCCTCAAAAAATTAAAAATGGAACTCCTATTTGACCCAGTGATCCCACCTCTAGGACTATATCCCAAAAAACCAGAAACACCATCAGAAACAATATATTCACCCATAGGTTCATAGCAGCACAATGCACAATAGCTAAGATTTGGAAACAGCCTAAGTGGCATCATAAGATGAGTGGATTAGAAAACTGTGGTACATCTACACAATGGAATACTATGCTACTGTAAAAAAAAATTCTTACCATTTGCAACATCATGCTAAGCTAAATAAGCCAGTCAGAGAAAGATAAATATCACATGATCTCACTCATTTGTGGAATATAATGAACAACATGAACTGATGAACAAAAATAGAGCCAGAGAAAAAATATTTTAGAATATAATAGAAGTGATCTTGTTACTTGCAAATTTTTAATATTTCCTACAACTTTTGTGATATCATACTATGTTAGTACAGTTTTGGTAATATTATTATACTTAAAGTCCTTTTCTTGAAATATTGATGTTTACTGCATGTAACATTATTATATTTAAGATCATTTTCTTGCAATATCAAAAAAATAAAAAATAAAGGCCAGAATTGAGGAAAGAGTTTGCCTAGTATACAAATAAGCATTTCATTCATAAATGTGCTACATAGAGATTGCTGTAGGGCAAGACTTTCAAACTGGAATCAATTTAGTGATTCTTGACCTGCATATTTTAAAATGAGACCGCACTAAAAAAAGATCAGTCTATCACATGCTCATGGATAAAATCTTTTTTAGTTAAATGTGTGTGTGTGTGTGTGTGTGTGTGCACGCGCGCGTGCACGCACGCTTGCATGCATGGGCATGTGCTCACATGTATATCCTTCTTGGTCACAGATGAAAATGTTCTGCACCACTGATATAGGGATGTTTTCATTGTTTTTGGCTTCCAGGAACCAAACCAACTTCCTATTTGGGGTAATTTTCAATGCTGTCTTGGGGGAGGCAGGTAATTTCCATCCCAATAAAAAAGCAAAAAGTAGGGAAGCTCCCCGTCCTCCCTTCCCCTGGGAAGTGAACCAGGATTGGTCAAACAAATGCTCTCACTTGGGACATTGAATCTCCAGCATCTGACACAGACTGCAATGATGGGGAGATAAGATGATGGCGACATGAGCTGTGAGACAGCCCCTGTGCACAGCAGCTGTAGCAGCTGTAGCCAGCAGCCGAGGCTGTGCCTGGGGCAACAGCAGGGGCCAGTGGGAGCACCCTGCCTCCCTGCTCCTGCTGCTGGTGCTCCCAGCTCTTGCCCATTGCCTAGACATTGCCTACAGCCTTCCTTTTCTGATCAAAGTCACCAAAGTGAAACAGTTTCTCTTGCTCACAACCAAGAATCTTGAATTATAAAAATGTCGTGATAAGGAGTTTGGCCTCTGCTCTGTAGGATACTGGAAGCTTTGCATAATATTAAACAAGGAGAATGACATCAGGTTAGGCAGTCCTATAAAAACTGGATTGGACACAGAAACAATGGGGCAGAAGAGCCATTGACCCAGACCACGCAAAAGATGTTAACTTAAAAAGGACAAAAAGTGATAAAGAGAAATCTCATTAGCACCCCCTGTATGAACTCCACTGGAGAAAGCAGGTGACAGGGTATGGCTGCTTGTTAAATTAAAGAAATTTAAAGAAAAAATCCCTCTCCATCTCAATTGTTATAGCAAAGCTGTTGCTTTGGGTCTAACTTGGGGAGTGAACTTCCAGCGCATTACTCTTCTTGGGCTACTTTTAGTTATTTACAATTTGGTAGGGAAACGCTGGCAGCAGGATCAATGCACAATGGAGCCCAATTTTTAAATACCTCCCTGACTAGCATGACACTTTGTGGATTTATCCACAGTTAAGTCAGTGACAGTTACTATCTGGCCTCACTGGGGCATTAAGTGTTCCACATAAGCTAATTTTCTAACACCTGAAGCATATCCAAGATCTGCTGCAATAAAAGTTTGAATTATGTTAACAGACAGCTTGCAAAATATATTGTATAATAACTTCCCACTTTATTAAACAATGCAACATAAATAATTTAATACAGTATTTCCCTGTTGATTCATGTTGATCACTTTGAATGAACATTAGTCATTGGACTAATGCTATAAAATATAGTCATGGTCTTAAGGATTAATTAATAGTGTTTACAGATCTCTTTGCTAGACTCTTGACTCAATACGAATATATTGAAATCCTGGTATCTCCTTTTTACTTTAATTTTCTCACATCTTTCCCACTGTTAATTAAATATTATATCTTGCTGTCACCTCTGCTTCAAAATACAACTTTTCCAGTTTTGTAATAATGTGAAAACACATTGCAATATATATTAAAATTATCTATAAAACAAAAATATGCAAATAAATGGGTACATGGCCATTAGTTACTGTGTGGGCATAAGACTCCAACAAAGGGCAGGAAACTTAACTGTGCATTTGGTGGCATCTGTGCAGCCTACTCTCTAGAAAGTGTTCCTGGGTCTGTCCTGTTAAGGCAGCTGAGGATGCCAAAGGAGCGTTGTCAGTGTGATTAGTGGTTTCTGACAGTAAGGGCGGTACATGTCTCCAGGCGGTTTACTTCATGTCACCACTGTATTAGTTTCATTTTGCTTGTGTAACAAAATACCACAACTTAATGGCTTAAAACAACGCAAGTTTATTACTTCTCATTTCTGAAGGTCAGAGTCCAAACTGGGTTGTATGGGCTAAAATCACAGAGTTAATAGATCTGCTTTCCTTCTGGGGACACTAAAAGCTGGAATACAAATTTCAGAAAATGAACAGAGGCCACCTGCAATTCGTTGGCTGGTGGCCCTGTCCTCCATCTTCAAAGCACATCACGCTGGCCTCTGCTTTGGTCATCATAGATCCTTCTCTGACTTTGCTCTGCCTGCCTCCCTCTCGCAGGGACTCTTGTGAGTACACAGGGACCCACCTGGATATCCAAGACAATCTCCCCATCCCAAGATCCTTAACTTCATCATATCTGTAAAGTCCCTTTTTCCATGTGAGGTAACCTACTTACAGGTTCTTGGGTTTAGGACATGACATCTTTGGGCCATTATTCTGTCTACCACACTCACAGAGATGCTGGAGAGATCTCACATGTAACACGCACAAAACTGAGCTGCTGGTCTTCCCACCCAGGCCCACCACCTCTGTCCAAGCCTGTTTCACCCACAGTCCACCTGCATTCCAGTCAACGGCAAGTCCATCCTTCCAGTGGCTCAGGGCTAATAACTTGCAGTCGCCTCTGTCATCAAGTTGTGTCGGGCATCCATTCAAAAACAGACCCAGCATCTGACTACCTCTCCCCACCTCCACAGCCACCACCAGTCCAAGCTACCATTTCTCTCAATAGGACCCCTGGATGGCCTGCCTGGTCCCCAGATCCCACCCCACCATCTACTCTCAACCCTGCAGCCAGAGGGAGACTTGAATATGAATTAGCTCCTGTCCCTGCTCTTTAAACCTTCCAGCGGTTCTCCATTTCACTCAGGGTAGCAGCCAAAGTCTGTGGACAGGAAAAAAGAGAAGCGTGGGCAGAGCTCAGAGGCGAGACGTGCAGTTTAAGGACTGAGAGCCATTCTGTGTGGCCTGAGCAAGGACTATGAGAGGGATGAGAGCAAGGGCCTGGGTGGGAAGCTGTGGTGGGTGTTCAGTGGAGCCGAGCACACAGGCCGGGAAGGTGGCTCAGGCTGCAGCCTGAGATGGGACAGAACAGAGCAGGAGGGAAGGAGGGAGGCTTCTGGAGGAGCGCAACAGAGAGGGGACGGTGGCAGCAGAGGAAAGGGGGACTGGGCAGGTTCATGGCCAGTTGGGAAAGCAAATGGAAAAATTGGGTGGTGGCTTAGATTTGCAGTCAAGGTTGACCCTGGGCCCTGACTTGAGAGAATGGGTATCCCAGGGGCCGGAAACTCAAGGGTGGGCACTCTGGGAGCACATTGGGAGACATTCCCGTCACAACGCTGGCCGGTGACTGTCCACATGGATCTGGTGATGAGAGATACTGAAAACAAATGTATATTTAGAAATCTGCAGTTAACAAATGGTTATTTAAACCATGAAATTAGATTACAAAACAAACAACTCCCATCCAGGCTGAGCATATAGAAGGGAAAAAGAGGAAGGCTCATGGTTGAAACCTTTAAGGGGAGGAGAAGTCCTCAAAGGAGAATTGGAAAGAACCCCGCGCTGGTTAGGAACGCACACAGCAGGTACTGTGCACAGACTGCAGGAGAGTTGGGCACCTGTGGGAAGTGTCGCCATGGCAGAAGCTGCTGATGCGCTCAAGCAGAGCAGCCTCCATGTGCTGTACCAGCTTCAGTGGGGAGGAAGCTGTGAGGGCCTGACCAGCAGTTTCATTGGAGCTCCAGACAGCAGCGGCCGTGGAATGAGGGAGGGAAGAGCACAAGAGAGCAAGTGTGGCTGGGCCGGCAGAGGGGGCCATCGGACAGTGTCAGAGGAAGAAGGGGGTCCCCCTTTTTGCCTCTTCAGTTCTTCCCTCATTTCATCTTTACTTGCTTCTAAGGAGTCAAAGCTAAACCTGGTACAGTTCTGATGGGAAGAAGCTATCAAGGAGAAAACAGGAAGTTGTCAATGTGGGAAGTCTCTGAGACAGGAAGAGAACATGGGAACCAGAACACGGGTGGGCAAAGTCACCTATGGGTCTCTACTCAAGTGCCACCTTGTCAGAAAGCCACTTCTCGATGCTGTCAAAACATCTGACCCATTTCTATATGAGGCACTGGGAATAAAATGGAAAATAAAATGACATCCCTACCCTCAAGGAGCACCGGCCACTAGGGGAGTGGAGGTCACTAACCAAGGAACCCTGACATTTCACAGATCCTGTAATCAGAGCCCTGCTGGGGTAGCATTGGTTGCTGATAAAAACCTTCAGGCCTAAAGTCTTCCAAAGGCCCAAGGGACGAGAGGGACAGCCAAATGGAGTCGTAGCAACATCCAGGCATAGGCCAAGCTGTGAGTTTAGCTGTGAACTACACATCCACATCTAGATGACCATAAGAAATGTTTTTAGCACCTCTCTGGCAAGGTGGCAGCTATAGAACCTGTCTGCAATTTTCAGTGCTGCTGCCATCAGTGCCCAGCCACCAATGCTCCCTGTGCCCCCAGGTTAGAGGAGGCCTGTGACTCTGAGGACAGTGAGAGACACTTCCCTTCATGCTTTTGTTCCCAAATCCTTAGACACATGAAGGAAAAGAGGGATTTCAGGTGAGAGTAGGAACCCTGTGAAAACTACAGAGAAGGGGAAATTGAAAGATTTCCACACAGTGAATTTCGTGGGCAGGAAAGGAGAGAGGGCTCCGGGTCCTAGCGGCTAACACTGGCCACGTCACAGACAGAAGAGCCTGGGGCCAGGTCGGGCTGGAGTCCTGGGCTGCACAGGTTCTCAGTGCAGAAGAGACTTTGTGGCATCTTGGAGGTAAATGCTGTGGACTTGAGAGCCATGACCTGAGGGATGTCCCCCCCATCCGTGTGCTGCCTCCAACCCCAGGACCTTTGCACAAAAGGGAAGAGGGAAGAGCTGTCAAACATAACTAAGACTGGATCTCCAGCCAGAGCAGGAAAAGGCTCAGAGTCACAATGCACTAAGTGTAGAAAATGCAGAGGCACACCTGGTACACCATCTCAAGAGAAACAAACAGAGACAACACATCCATTAACCAAGGAAAGCATGTGTCCAGCCTGCACAGGGCAGCACAGGCGAGGGTAACTCACACATGCAGCTCCACAGTGTCATGTAAATACTCTCCTATGTGACCAACAGCAGCACAGAACCCAACTACGCAAGTTAACATAGCTGCAGTCTTAAATAAACCAAAAGCTAATTTTTCAAAATCTAGCCCCTCACGTTAAACTTGTACCAGCCCACCTGCTGACAGCTAGCCAAGCTCTCTCATTTTATCTTGCTCCTCTGCCCACGGGCTGGAATCGTCTCTTAAATATGCAAATGTGATCATGTCACTTCTCTGGAGTAACCTTAAATCCTTCACCAGCCAAGGTTTCACTTGCCAATGTCACACCAACACCCATTCTCCCAGAGGGACACTCTACATCCCATTCCATGCATATACAGATCCTTTCAAGTCCCAGGCCTCTGACATCTCCCCTGCCTGGAACTCCTCATGCCCCTGGCCCGCCTTGTGCCCAGCACTGAGCGGTTAGTCAGCGCTTGTCCACTGAACAAATTGTTCAGTGAGACCACCCAGTGAGTTCATGGTGCCTCTCCAGCAGACAGTTCTGGTGTTCCCTGCCACACAAGCCCCTCATTAACATGGAAGGTGGGACAGCAGGTACCGAGGACACAGGTACGTGGGCCAATTCTGTCCTGCCAAGGCATTTTATTTGACCCTCATAATGTAACAATTTAAATTCGTTTTCAACAAGCATAAATCCATTATCTAGACTGTAGACTAATGAGGCAATCTGGCAATGGCCCAGAAGCCCTTTTTAGAAGTACTCACTCCCCCAGTCTACCCGTTCTCACCCCTCATACTGTCACTCAAACACAAGGTGAGTCCTTGTCCTGCTGAACAGCCTCACCCACTTGGTCCCCCTGTCTGGCCTCTCTGGGAATCCAAATAGAGGCCTCTGGAGCAGCAGAACCAACCCCTATCACATAGTAACCCAAATTCATTGACTCCTCCATGTCCATCACCAACAAACTGAATCAAAGCCTCTTCAGACCCTGTGATCCGCACCCCAGACACACTTCTTGGATTTGCTAGGGGATGTGTTCCCGGGTGTAGGAAGCTGGAGATGGGCTCTGTTAATGTAGCCAGTGCATAAAAAATTTCTTAGCTGTGTACCCGAACTCCATGTGCTTCCCTACAATTTCCCCACATGTTTACCCCTCTATCTTAGCCTCATTTTCATCAGCTTCTTTCTCTGCTTAGCTCCTAGGCAAGATGAGAATTCATCCTCACAGATCCCATTAGCACGCAATGATTTTCCTGTGGCTGCCTAGCTCCTCTGCTGCTTCTCAGACCAACAGCTGACCCAGCATGCAAATCGCAGCTCCTGCTCTCCCCCAGTTCCCTCCAGAATTAGATAACGTGCCCAGCGGAGCATCTTAAATTACAGGAAATCAATATACATTGGCCTCAGCAGATGCGGCTCAGCCAATGAAACTGTTGACAAGAAAGCATTTTCATCTCTCAATGAGGATCTGGTCCAAAACCAATTGAGTCAAAGTACTGCAGAGCTGTCTCACAAACAATGGCTTCTGATTACAAGGAAAGCCGACTGAGCATGTCTTTTTGCTGTAGAAGGGCTTGTCCTCATATTAAACTAATATTTTAGGCCAGAACTTATATCACTTTAAACTACATTCAATTCAGGAGGGAAATGCAATTTCATTTGCCTCCTGAATTATTCAAAGCCTCCTCTAATAGTTAGTGCACATAAATATACTCCCTTTAATAAAAATGCTGCCGGCCAAAAGCCTCAGGTCTCGGTCTACTCCTAATGAGCCTCTTTGAATGCCTGACAATTAATGGACTTTTAAATTTTTTGTTCTAAAAGTAGTAATTATACTTTTTGAAATAAATGTTCCTATTTAGTAAATACTTTGGACTTGTCACTACAAGCTTTGTTAGTGGCTGTATATATTTAAGTGGTTTTAGATTTGCAGAGACACGAAGCTATGAGGTGATGTGGCTGGTGGTGCCAAATCTTCCCCCTCACACCTGGAGGAGTGAGGAAGAGCTGGGCTCATGGCTGGACGTCGGGAAAGCCTCTGCACATCTCGCCGCAACTGCCTCGTGCCCTGGCCTTAAACACAGCCCGCGTGCAGCCTCACTTTTGTCCCTCCAGAAGCCGAGGCTTTCCTGCACCTGGTCCTTGTGCCACTCCTTCCTGTCCCTTCAGTGTTCTCAACATTGGTTGCCCACTGGGATCACCTGCTCATTTAAACGTTACTGATGGCTGGGTCCCCTCCAGGACGTTCCAACTTCCTGTTCTGGGAGGCATGGCCTGGTCTTTAGGACTCTTCTGTTCTGCCAAGATAGAAATCTATCTTCCCAGCCCATGAGTCACACACAGTCTCTGTGCCAAAATGGCCCAGAGATATGTGTGTCCACGCACATGTGTGTGTTGGTGGATGGAGGTTAAAATACACAGAACATAAGAGTTACCATTTTAAGTGACATCATCTTTCTGCGATGGAATATATGTTCTACGTGGGAAGAGCACTCATGTTATTTTTAAAGTGTTCAGGGACATTTCACGTAACATCCATGTGTCTGGAACCTGGCAACAACCGTCAGCTTCCCCTTTGGCCTGTGTGGCAGAGCTGCCTGGCGTCCCCACTGCTCCCCGCAAGTTGCTCCCAGCCTGGTTTCCACAGACAGGTGTTATCTTAGCCTATCAACAGGGTCAAGCCTCTGCAACCCCAAAAATGTCCTGTGTCTTTTGATCTCTTTGTAGCTACCGCCTCTTGTCCCTCTCTATTTGCTCCCTAGGCTCCTATTCACTGCTCAAAGCCCCGCCATCCAGCTGTTTCCCTCCCCATGCACTGAGTCTTCCTGACAAAGATCAACAACCTCCACCCACCAAATACCAGGGACCCGTGCCATCAGCCCTGATTCCTAGGTCCACGCTGATCAGTCTCAGATACAGCATCCTTCTGGAACTCCAGGCGTTTCTCTCACTTTCTGCCTTTCCTCTTCCTTGTCTCCCAAGGTTCCCTCCTTGGCCCACAACAAGGCAAGACTCCCTAGGTGTCGTGTCACAACCAGCCACAGGCTGACAAGTCCACACATAGAGGGTGGCTCAGGGTCTCTAGGAGAGGCTGACAGACTGGTTTTGAGCTCCCAGCTCTACCATTGTGAGCTGTGATCTGGGGTCAGTGATTCAGGCTAAGCCCCAATATCTTCATCGAAAAGATGGGGATAGTAATTCCCGCTCCCAAACGCTCTAGTACACGACAGAATGTGCACAAAGGTCTAGAGTAGAGCATCGCCGTCCAGTAGAACTTCCTGTGATGATGGCATGTTCCACATCTGTGCTGCCCAATACGGAAGCCACTAGCTACATGTGCCTGCAGAAATGTGGTTAGTGTAACTGAAGGATTAAATTATAAACCTTATTGATGTTAATTAAATAAATGGGGGGAGGGGCAATATTTGCTCTATCCAGGCCTTCAACTGACTGGATAAAGCCACCCACATAAGAGAGGGGACTCTGCTTCACTCAGAGTCCACCAACTCAGATGTTAATTTCATCCAAAAGCACCCTCACAGAAACACCCAGAAAAAATAAACATCACAGAGGGTAAGCAACTGTACCATGGTCACTGAGATGAATAGAGTTGGGGAGTCCAAGAATAGATTTAAAAATAGAAGAATATAATTTCCTTTGTTACTAAAAGTATTTTAAAAGGTAAGTAGCAAATTTTGATAAAAGCCTTTTATCTGGCATGAGAATAGGCAGCACTATCTATTATTAGTATCTGTAATTATAACAATATAATACAAAGCTAACATTTACTGAGTTATTAAGGACTATGCTCTGTGCTATCTGCTTTACATAGAGTATCACATCCAAGTATCATAGCAAACACATGACATTCTGTGTATTTTTGCAACTACTTTGGTTATATTTTCAAAGAAATAAAACTTTGCATAGTATGCATGTATAACAAGACTCAAGGATATATTTGAATTAGCATTTTTTTTCCTGTCTTAAAATCACAACAGTGACATAAGGCACCAATCAATATCTGGGAATATATCACTCTGACACAGTACTCTGAGGTCACTGGCATCAGCATCGACTATGAAAGGTAGACATAGGCATCAGCTTTCTGGAATCTTCTCTCATTCCAGGCCATTCCTCAGCCATTCCAAAATAAACCAAAGCTGCATATTTGCTAATCTGAGTTTATTCCTTTATTTTAGACAGCATGGTCACTACCAAAGTCCACAAACCCTTATCTACATTTCAGATACCAAAAGGTCTGAAAGCTGAAAGGTTGTTTTTGTAATTTACTTAATAGCAGAGCATTACCTAAACTGATATGAAGCTATATACAGTTGTTTTTTTAAACCCCCAGCTATTGAGAATATCCACATGTTTTATTTCAGAAATATTAATGTATATTCTTACAGGATGTTGCCCAGACCCTACTGGGAATGCATGTCCTGTAAGATGCAGGCATAATCTATAAATCGGAAAAGTGTCAATTTCTGCACATACTTGGCTGCAAGGGTCTTATAGAAAGCATAAGGACCTACATATCCCACTTTACAAATGAGGTCACCAAGGTTCAAAACGAACCCAAATGAAGCTCACTAGATGTCAACGCCAGGACAGGGGTTCCTGAGCACCACACCCTTCCGCAGGCAATTGCAGAGTGAGCCGCGAGCCCTCCCTCCAGAGCACTGGAAACCCTATTAGTCGCACCACGAATACAAATGATTTGCTGAAATACATGTGGTCTTACCAAAAACAGATGCAGAACTCTCATAAGACCCCTTTACTGATACTGGTGGTGAGTGGGGAACAAAATTTCTCCCAAATGAAGTGAAGGGAGGGTGGGAGGAACATATTTGGAGTCTCATTTTCCCCCAAGAGCTTCAGAATACATGCGATTGCAAAAATCACTGCCAATTCAGCACCTGTTCCCCGACTTCATCTTCTGAAGGTCTTTCCCTCCTGCCCACCTAACCAGAATGCAGGTGCCATTCAGAATGCAGCACAGCTCACCTGATTACTGGGCCATCACCCACTCACGTGCATCCAGGAGCAGAAAGAGCCCAGGATGGGTGCCAGCCTTTGATGGGGAGCAGTGAAAAGGAAAGGCCAGCCCTGTCGTCGGGTCCACGGAACACAGGCTGGAAGCGGGGAAGGTCACAAAGAGGGTCAGAGGCCAGTCCGGCAAGAGAATGGAGAGAGAGGAAGATCACCCAGAGCAAACCAAGAGAATCCAGCTGCGGACATGTTCAGGCGCCCATCGGCAACGAGCTGTGACTCAGGACAGTGTGTGTAGGCACGGATGAAGCAGCCTCTCAGCTTGGTGGCTGTGACACTGCTACCACAGCATCGCTCATGGGTTCCAGAGGCTCTTCCTTTCTTATTCATTTCCTCGGTTGTAAATGCTTCCAATTAGTAACTAGTCAGGGGCTTTAGACCAGTGGTTCTCAACCTTCTGGCCCTTTAAATACAGTTCCTCATGTTGTAACCCAACCATAAAATTATTTTCGTTGCTACTTCACAACTGTAATGTTGCTACTGTTATGAATCGTAATGTAAATATCTGATATGCAGGATGGTCTTAAATGACCCCTGTGAAAGGGTCATTCGACCGCCAAAGAGGTCGCGACCCACAGGATGAGAACCGCTGCTCTAGACCCTCAGTGTCAAACCTGAGCAGGCACCAAAGTCACCTGCAGGCTGGTTAAGACAGGCTACCGGGCCCGTGCATGTTTTTGATTTCTGTTCCTAGGCCGGGCTAGAGTCTGCATTTCTCACGAGCTGCCTGGTGGTGCTGCTGCTCTAGAAAAATGCTGCGCAATGGGATTATGTGACTCATATTCATAATTTTAGATTTTCTGGCAACCACCTTTTCAAAAGGTAAAATCCAACAAGTGAAAATACTTTAAATAATGTATTTTATTTCACCCAATATATTCAAAATGTTATTTCAGCATATCAATATAAAATAACTAATGAGGTTTTGACATGTTTCTCATACTTGGTCTTCAAAATCTAGCATTCTCTTTACATTTACAGCAAATCTCAGTGTGGATGAGCCGCCCTTAAAGTACTTAGTGGCCACACGTGGTTTCTGAACACATTGGAAGCTCAGTGACAGAAGATGGCCACTGCCTGGGAATAGCAATGTGTGTGGAGGGGATTGTTTGAGCCCAGTGACAGTCACCTGACAATGAGGCATCATGGAGGGCCTGCCAGGGCTCTATGTGACCTCACTGGATCTCCTCAGAACACACATCCCAAGGTGGAGCCCCGGATCTTCACTGTGGGACCTCGTAAAGTCTGCAACCAGAGTGTTATCTAGTGCAGCCCATGGCTCTGCCCAGGTCCTGGGGAGAGGACTATTATGGACAGAATAAGTGAGCTCTAACAGAGAAACTTTGCTAAATATAGCACCAGGGGCTCAAGGAGGCCCACTAGAGAACCTGTGTAGCCGAGAGAGGCCCAGTCTGCTGGCTGCTTCCACCTCAGGTCCCAATGCAGAGAAAATGAAGGGGGCCATCCTGTCCTGGATGTCTTCTCACCAGCAGTTCTAGACTCAGATCAGACCCTGTGTTTCAGTGGCAGGACTCCCCACGGCAACCATAGGGCCAGGACACCAGCAGCGGGAAAGTCCCCATGACTCTACAGTTTACAAGATGGAGAGGGTTTGAGTAGGACCAGGCATTCTAGAGAATGGAAAAGAACAAGTCTACCAGCAGATACCGACTGCTGGGTTCATTCGCGGACTCAGGTCTCTCTGCACACACTCCAGCCAATGAGAAGCACTCCCAGCAAAGCCCATAGACCTACAGCATGTTTGCCTTTGATGGCCGAGACCCTGTGTGAACAAGAAGTGAAAGAGATGTGCACAGATGTGGGCCTGCCCTGGCCACTGTGGGTGCCCTCTTCACCACCACCTGAGGGAGACGGTGGGTCACCCCACCCTAGCGCTGCTGGGAAGCCTGTTTGCTTCAGCTCACTGCCCTCGCATATTTTAAAGATTATTTTTATGATAAAATGTGCATAACATAAAATCATTTTAAGTGTAGCTCAGTAACATCAAGTGTACTCACACTGTTGCGCAGCCATCACCACCATCCCTCTCCAGAACTTTTCATCTTCCCAAATTGAACTCTGTCCCATTTAATAGCAACTTCCCTTTCTCTTCCCCACACTCCAGCCCTGGCACCCATCATTCTACTCTCTGCGTCTATGAATTTGACTCCTCCAGGTACCTCATGTATGTGGAATCATACACTGCTGGTCTTTTTGTGTTTGGCTTAATTTATTAAATATAATCATCTCAAGGCTTATCCATGTAGCATGTGACAGGATTCCCTTCCTTTTAAAGCTAAATAACGTTCCATTGTATAGACCACATTTTGTTTATCCACCCATATGTCAATGGACACTTGGCTGCTTCCACCTTTGGCAACTGTGAATAATGATGCTATGAACATGGGTGTACACATGTATGTTTGAGTTCCTGTTTTCAGTTCTTTGGGGTATATACCCTGAAGTAGGATTGCTGTATTATATAGTGATTCCATTTTTAATATTTTAAGGAATAGTCATACGTTCTCCATAGCAGTTGAACCATTCCCACCAATAGTGCACAAGAGTTCCCATTTCTCCACATCCTCACCAACACTTGTTATTTTCTGTTTGCTTTTGTTTGTTTTATAATAACCATCCTAATGGGTGTGGCGTGATATCTCATTGTGATGTTGAGCATTCCTCATTTTTACTCTTGACTGCTTCTGACTTTAGCATCTGCTCTCTATTCTGGGCCCAGAGGGTCAACCTTTTTTCCATCTGTCTTCACTGTCTGCATGACCCTAGACTTCACTTACCCGTGGGAACTTTTGTTCTTGCCCTTTTAAATGTTCTAATTACTTGAATCAGATGCAGCAGATATTTACCTTGTCTATCAACTGGCACTCTCTGTCACAGCCAAGATTGATTCACTATCTACAAAGTCCTTCCTTACCCCGAGAAGAAATGAGATTGAATTCTCAGGACGTGCCACGAAGGGCTGACACTGGGAAGCAGTGGTGCCCTCCTCACAACTACTGGAGGGAGAATGCCTTGGCTGGCCTTCTCAGTCCTGCAGATAGGACAAAGAGCCAGAGCTATTAGTGCCCACTTGAGCCTTGCAGTGACACACAGTGAACCAGACTAGCCCCAGACTTTGACGCTGGCATCTACAAGCGCCTAAGGCAGGCCAGACAAACACTCGCCATGTCAGTTTCTTGAGGCAGGCTAGAAAAATGTAAGTGACACAAGTGGTCATGGGCAGGAGTTCCACTGGCAAGTGCCACTCAGGTCACACACACATACCCAGGAAAGAGAGCCAGAACAGGCATTGCCATCTTCCCCAAAGCTCAAGGGAAACAGTATGGGTGTACTTTTTTAAATTAAATTCTTGTTTTTTAAAATTAAGGTTAATTTACATATAGGAAAATTCACCCCTTTTAGTATACAGTCTGCCAGTTTTGACAAACACAGCATGCATGTAACTACTACCACAGGCAAGACAGAGCAGTCTCATTGCCTGCCAAGTTCTCCCCTACTCCTTTCTAATCACCCTCCCTATAACCCCAGCTCCTGGAAACCACTCATCTAGTTTCTAATTTCACCTTTTCCAGAATATCTTATGAATACAGTCATATAATATGTAGCCTTCTCAGACTGTTCATCAATGTGGTTCCGTGTGTCAATAGTTTGTTCCCTTTGTTTTCTTTTGTATATTGTGGTAAAATACCCACAACATGAAATTTACCATGTTTACATCTATATTTCAGTGGCATTTAGAACATTCACATCATTGGTACTTTCAAAGGCTAGCCTCATTAAATGATTATGTTTGAATCTTAATTCCATTGAAAGTCCCTTGAGAAAAATGTGACAGTTGACAGCACATTTGGTTGGTAAGACCATGAGTAAGTCAAGATAGATCCCAGATGGCCAACACAGTCCTGGCTCTTGCCTGTTGTCCCAGTATGATTATTAATAGTCACTTTTACTTCTCAAAAGTGTCCTTGTTTGAACTATAAACCACTTGGCCACAGAGAAATCGTTTCTCTCAGACATTCCTGGTGGGAGATCAAATTAAAAAAATAAAAATAAAAAATCCTATGGTCTATCAAATTACAAATGTCTGTCAAAATTACGAACACATTTACCTTAAACCCAACAATCCCATTTCTGAGATCTTTATCTTACAGAAATATCTGCACGTACAGGTACAAGGTTACAGCAATG
Source organism: Murina feae (assembly GCA_004026665.1). Taxonomy (NCBI): domain Eukaryota; kingdom Metazoa; phylum Chordata; class Mammalia; order Chiroptera; family Vespertilionidae; genus Murina; species Murina feae. The sequence continues at coordinate 20,186 of PVJC01015240.1, forward strand.
CTTATCAAAGAAAAACATTAGGAATAACCCAAATAGCCATCCACAGAAAGCTGGTTACATAAACTATGGTGTAGCAAATATCTTCAAAAGATTTACCATGTAATTCAGCTATAGAAAGGATGAAGAAGCTCTCTGTATCCTAATATGGAATGAGCTCTAGGACATACACCATAAGTGAGGAAAACAAGAAAGAACTTACATAGTGTGTAAGAAGAGGAGGGGAGGAGGATATAAATTTGCATTTGTTTGCATATGCACAAAGAAACCCTCCCACAGATGCTGGTGGATACAGGGAAACTAAGGAGTCTATGTATGGAAGGAATGGGGGGTTGGACGAAAAGGGGAGGGGGGCAGTAAGCTTCCAATGTCATTTAAAAATTTTCAACAGTGTAAATGTATGATCTGTTTAAAAATAAATAAATGTAAAAAAAGAAAAAATTGGGAGAAATGTTACTTGGGAAAGGAACTGCTAAATTTAATGGCATGGACTCTTTATTTTAATCAACGTATTTCCAACATTCACAAAATCAATAAATTCACCTTTCAAAGACTGAATATACCCCAAACCACTCAACTACCTGGAAAGTGACTTCCTTTTGGAAATTCATCATATAGTTTGACTAGGTCTGAGAAAGTTCCTTCTGATAATGAGCTTGAAATTTGCCCAGCCAGTGTGGCTCAATGGTTGAGCATCCATCTAGGAACCAGGAGGTCACGGTTCAATTCCCAATCAGGGCACATGCCAGGGTTTTAGGCTCGATCCCAAGTAGGGGATGTGCAGGAGGCAGTTGATCAATGATTCTCTCTCATCATTGCTGTTTCTATCTCTCCCTCTCCCTTTCTCTCTGAAATCAATAAAAAATATATTTTTTAAAATTTTAAACCTATTACCATAAAATAAAAGGTGTGCCTCCCTCTCAAATTCTCTTTGGGAGCCATGTTCAATTCATTTGAGAGAACAATGCCTCTTTGTAAGTAGACTCATTTTAAAGCCAAAAAAAATTGCTCCAAATTCAAAACATTTCCTTAATAATTTATTTCACTTTGTGCATTAAATGTTAGCATGAAAATAATTTTTAGCACCATGAATGTTTTATGAAGTGATGAACACAACATATTCCTTGATACTTTATAAGATCAAAACAAACAAGTATGTCTGGATGCAAAAGAAAAGTGTATTAATTTTCAATGGTTACTGTTAGGAAAACCCACAAACTCAGGAACTTAAAACCACACACACACACACACATTTTTAAAATATGTATTCTATATTGATTTTAGAGCGATAATAAGGAAGAAGGGGAAAGAGAAATAGAAACACTGATGTGAGAGATAAACATTGATCCATCACCTTCTGCACACATTCCAACCCAGGAATCAAACCAGCAACCCAGGCATGTGCCCTGACCAGGAATTGAACTGGTGACTCTTCATTGCACAAGACGTTGCTCAACCAACTGAGCCTCACACACATTTATTATCTCACAGTTCTGTAGGGCTGTGTGCTGGCTGCAGTCCTGGTGCAGCATGGCTCTGCTGAGTCCTCTGCCTAGACAATCCCATGCCTCTGAGGGGCTAAGTTCCTTGCTGGAACCTGGAGAAGAATCGGTTCACCAGCTTGCTTATTGGCCAAATTCAATTCCTTGCAGCTGTAGAGCTGAGGTCCCTCCTTCTTGCTGGCTGTCTGGGGGCTGGTCTCTGTCCCCAGAGGCTGCCACAGTCCTTTTCTTCTTCCCAGGTGGCACACAGGCCTTCCATGCTTTACATATCTGACTTCTGCTGCTGCATTTCTGACTCCACTGGAGAAAGTTCTCTGCATTTCAGGATTTATGTGATTAGATTGGGATCACCTGAATAATATCCCTAATTTAAGATCCATAATCTTAATTACAGGATATCTTGGAGAACTGGATGCTTTCAGAGAGACTAAACTCGGAGTCTTATCCAAGCCTCTTACTCTTCCGATTTCTTTTCCATTTCAATCCACCTTGGACCTAATAGGACTAACCCCAAGATAGCTATAAATTTATTTAACTAAATTGATGGTGACTACATTTTACCATTAAACTCTTTCATTAACTTCCAATTTTTTAAATCTACTCAAGAGAACTAAATCTCTTTTAAAAATAGAATTATTTTCAGCTTAAAAAAATCAGTATACCTTAAAAAATTCAGTGTATTCTTTAATTTTCATAATTTATTCTTTAAAATAGAAAGGGCCAGAAAATGGCCTTTAGGGTGAAAAGATATTATTAATTTTATATTATAAGTCTTACTTATAACAATTATTTTTGAAAAAGGATAAGGCAGCTCTAATTAGCAGAAATCTGGTTGTATTAAAAAATATAAATATAAATAAATAAGGTATATATATCTAATCTAATAAAAGAGTAATATGCAAATTAACCATCACTCCAAGACACCTAAGCCACACCCACCAGCTAAGCCACACTCCCAGCCAATCAGAGCAACTATATGCAAATTAACCCAGTCAAGATGGCGGTTTATTTGTATGCACAGGCACGGAGCGAAGACTGAAGACAGCCTAGAAGGAAGCCAAGTGCTGCAGAAGGGAGCCAAGAGGCAGTGGAGACAGGAGGGAGCGATGCAGGAGATGGGAGGAAGCGAGGCAGCAGAGACTGTGGAGATGGGAGGGAGCAAAGCAGCAGAGAAGGGAAGGAGCTGAGGCAGCAGAGATGGGAGGAAGCGAGGCAACATAGAAGGGAGCGAAGCCTGCCTCAGTGGGCTTTGCTCCCTTCTCTACTTTGCTCTGGCTCAGGAAGCCCTATTCTTGCAGGAATAGGCTGAGGAAGCCCTATTCTTGCAGGAATCTTCCTGCAATGGGCCTCTAGTATGTATGTGAGGCCTGGTGCATGAAAATTCATGCACTGGAGGGGGAGTCCCTCAGCCCAGCCTGCCAACTCTCATAGTCTGGGAGCCCTCAGGGGAAGGCGATGCTCCCATCACACCTCTGCTGCTGCCACTGCCGGCAGCACAAGCCTTGGATGGCCCTAGACGGCTGGGCAGCCAACATCCAAGGCTTGCCTGTGCCTTGGGCCAGTCCAGCTGCACCGCACACCTGCCACCCCTTCACCCCCTGCCTCTGGTGGGGCTGAAAGGACTGGGGGACTCTGGCAGGGCTGGGGGGACTGGGCGCTGCCTTCTTGTGGCTATGGATGCCACCATCTTTGTGACAGTATGGTGGTCAATTTGCATGTTCCTTCTTTATTAGATAGGATATCTGTATCATATATGTATGTATGTATATATATATATCCCAACTTGGCCATGAAGTCACACCTCTCAATTTAGAGTACTTAACAAAAGGTTTTATTTAAGTCTTCAACTATCATTGGTTCTATTACCTACTCAAAAATAGTCTCTCTCAATTAAGCTTCTTTCTAACCTTCAGTTCCTATGATCCAAAGTCATCTAAATGCCCACTGGTGCTAGCGCCTGGCAGTGTTGAGTGCAAAGTCCACCGAAGCTTTGAGGAGTAGGGGAAGGAGGGATTTGCCACCTTCTCAATAACTCGGCAACTGATGAGGGGGTTGCTTTCCACAGCCCAAAAGAGAAGTAGTCAATTTAGAAAGGTCATATTAAGTAGAATAAAATGAGTAAAATATTCCTGGGTAGATACCAGGAATGGTGACACCTGGCTGGCTGTCCTCCAGCGACCTCAGCTCTTAAAGCCAAACAACCTTTGTTAGTGCCCTGGAAACTATCTGGGCAGATGGTACAGGGTCCACATGCAGTCATGTGACAGGCTACAGAGCCTGGAATGGAGCCATTCAGCCCCTGGAGTGAAGGATTTGCTCTGTCTACAACAAAAGATATTATCATGAGTCATTACACTTCACAGGACATGCATTCCTGTCATACCGACTGAGTCCCTGTTTTAAAACAGATTGTAAACACGACCTTTCTATCAGTGTCATTTCTAATAAACAAGAGGATAATATGTGATTGAGTTCCAAAATGAGAAAGACAAGCCCACAAGAATTCCAAAAGAATCAACACAAGCCCAGTGTCAATTTAAAAAACCCAGTGTAATATCCCTACACCTTAACTAGGTCAAAGCTACAAATGTATGTCCTCCATCCCATTCTTCTTCCTGCAACTGATGTTATTTAAATTCTTCATTTTATGTTGCTTCATCTAAACTTTATATTCCTGAGTCTACTTCCTCTAATACTAAATTCTGTTATTAATCAAAACTGCCTCCACAGGAGAGGTCAGGACTCAGTCCAGCTCATCCTTCTCTGAACTGTCTTGTGGAACTAGGAAAGTCCTGATGTAAGATCTTTAAATGATGGGGAAGTTTTCTCCAGTGGTAGCTAAGACATTTGACTATTTCTCTAAACTTTCTACGTTCTTAATACACTTTAATGAATGTCAAGTGCAATAAGAATGCTTAAAAAAAAAGGAAGAGCACATATGGCAAGAGAAATATAGGAGAGAAAATAGGGCCTTGAATTTGACAGAGAAATCCTATCTCACAGAGTAATGTCACCATCCTTTGTGCAAAGTTGATATGAAGGTCATTTTCTATCTTCATGACTGTTGCTTGGCTATGAATCCCATTCAGGGAGGGGAATGTAATGGTCTGAAAAGACAGAGCAAATATACTACAACAAGTATAAAGTGTGATACTGAAAGAGGACAAGTTTGTAAATTAGTATTTTAAAAATGAAAACAGTAAAGAGGTAAAAATAACTTTTTAGATGTATAATGTTTGAATTATTCTATTAATAAAATAAATAAGTCCTGAATTCCACCAGCTCAAAAACTGATTTAGTACAGAGCTATTTTCTCTGCCTGAATCCCAGTGAAGGGAAATAAACATTTATTTATCATCTATACTAATAAAAGGGTAATATGCTAATTAGATTGGGTTAACCAGACATCTTCTAGTCATCTGGTCCTCCTTCCAGACAAAGCCACAGTGGTAGGGGCCGAGGCAGAAGTGGTTAGGGGCAATCAGACTGGCAGAGGAGGATGGTTAGGGGAGATCAAGCTAGCAGGCAGAGGGGTTAGGGGCAATCAGGCTGGGAGGCAGAGGTAGTTAGGGGTGATCAGGCAGGCAGGCAGAGTGGTTAGGTGTGATCAGGCAGGCAGATGAGCGGTTAGGAGCTAGGGGTCCTGGATTTCGAGAGGAATGTCCGACTGCCAGTTTAGGCCTGTAAGATCGGGCCTAAACTGGCAATCGGACATCCCCTGAGGGGTCCAAGATTGGAGAGGGTACAGCTCTGGTTGAGGGACACCACCCTACCACCCAACCCGGCACCATACATGTATTTCATGCACCGGGCCTCTAGTTTTGATATAATAAAGGTTTTCATTTCCACCTGATAATATAGCAAAATAACATTCCGATGACTAATGTAAAGTTACTGTCTATAAATGTCTGTTATTCAAAATATTTTGTCCCACCAAGTAACTGTTTAATAGAAAGCAACTAAAGATAGTTCCCCTCTTATCAAACAGGTTATATTCTAAAAATTGAAGTATAAGTGAGATATTAGGAACTAAGAAAACATTGTCCCATAAAAATATAATAATGTTCAACAAATTTTAAATTAAAGTAGTGTTTAAGTTATAATAGTGCTTAATTTTAAATTTTAATTAAAAATACAGTAATGTTCAAGTTTCCAGGTTAATGCCCCAGAGTCAATTTAACTCATTAATGGCTGATTATAACTGCTTAGTTCTGGTTATTAAGAAAAATTTACTTTCCTTCTCCTAAGAAGAGTATTATTAGCCTTGGACAACATTTTTAGAAATGCATTGTTTCTTTGCTCTCCTCTGAGCTCACTTTCAGTCTGACTCCAACTCTCTAGTCCAAGAGTTGTTCTAGCCTCCAACTACAGCCCCACCAGATCTGTCCATTTTCCCCAAACTGATCTGTCTTCCAAATGGCCCATCTATGGAACTCTTAATTCTAGTGTCAGGAACCTGATTCACAGAACCTTGGAGCTGGAAGAACCTAGAGATCCTCTTACCCAATCTACACCCAGCCTTACTCCCCCCAAAGTAATCCATACCAATATAGGTATGGCTAACCAATTCATAATCTATCCAAAGATATTTGCATTGGTTAGTTGACTAGTAACCCAAAGGATCATGTAATTTGTAGAATTCCAGGAAGTGTAAGCAATAAAAATGAAAACATTTAAGCTGTAGATAAGAAAATATTTTGAATCCAAGGCCCCCAGGACAGCAGGTCTCTTAGGTCTGCCCCAAGATCAACCCTTCTATGCCAGCACAGCTTACCACAGCTTCTACTCTCCTCCACTAGTGAACTTACAGCTAAGCGTTTCCAGGGGTTTCACAACAGCCATCCCAGATCCTCTGGAAGGATGAGCCAGTGCAGAGAGATGGTGGGCAGGGTAGTATCCTGCATTCAAGACTGTAGTTTCTGATGGGACAAGGGGTGGGGTGTGCTGATTCTGTTACTGTTGCTAAAAGAGCAGCTCCAGTGCCCATTACCAATCCTGCAGAGAAAGGAATCTCACTAAGCTGAAAGTCCTACTCTCTTAAAAATGGTCTCAATAAAGGCCAACAGGGTTGAAATATCTTAAAACAATACTTTGAGCAATCTAATCTAATAAAAGAATAATATGCAAATTAACCATCACTCCAAGACACCTAAGCCACGCCCACCAGCCAAGCCACACCCACCAGCCAATCAGAGCAGCTGTATGCAAACAGGAAGCTTTTATTGCAACTGCCTGCCTAGGCTGGCTGGGCCTCTGCTCAAAGCAACAATGTTTCAATTATAGAAGCCACAGAGCTGAAGCAAACAGGAGGTTTCTTGCCTGCCTAGACCTCCAATCAAGGCAACAAAGTTTCAATTATAGAAGACAAATAAACCCCAGAAAACTGCTTCCAACCAACCTTGCTGAGACCTTGGGTCAATGGGAGTTGTGGCCAGCCTGCAAACAGCCCTCAGCCCCTCACCCAGGCTGGCCAGGTACCCCAGTAGGGACCTGAACCCTGAAGGGACTCTGGGCAGCCTGAAAACAGCCCTCAGCCTCTCACTCAGGCTGGCCAGGCATGCCAGCAGGTGGACATCCCCCGAGGGGTCCCAGACCGCGAGGGGGCACAGGCCGGGCTGAGGGACCCTCCCAAGTGCACAAATTTTTGTGCACCAGGCCCCTAGTATTAAATGAAAAGGAGACAAAGTAATGAGATTTGTCAATCATAAATTTCTTAAATCTACTGTGAGAGAAATATATACAGCTGACTCATCCCCTCTCTCCTCCTGCACCCACAACACCACCTGATAAACCTGCTTCTTCACCTACATCATAAACTGCCTCTCCCTCACTCCTCAGACCCTGACCAGAACTTTGTCAAGAATAGGTCGACTACACCCATGGCACAAAGTTCAAAGATGGAAGGATCCATCTGGTGTTCATGAAACCCAAGTCCCCAACTACATAAGTGTCCTTACAGGAGCAATCACACTTCCTTCCAGAGTAGTCTATGTACACTCTTTTTTACAATCAGAATTCGTGTAGTATGCTAACAGTTTCTGTACCTTTCTTCTACAATCTTAGAAGTCAGTCAGGACACTCCACATAAAGCTTCCTTTTTCTTTGTAAGAGCTGATCACATGCCACTGTATATATGTAACACAATTTAACCATTCTTTCATGTAGTCATTCAGATTACTTCAAATCTTTTGCCATTATTAAAATGCCCTTCTGGTTTTAACTTCTATATGTTTCTCCTATCCACTCTCTCATGTATTGTCCCTACACTATTCTTACCCTGACTTTATTCTGTGTCATATCATCCCTCCCCTGGACTATCATAATAGCCATGTAATTGATCCTCCTTGATTCTTACCCTCCAGAATGCATGGCAATCTATTGAGTTAGAAATATTTCCCTATCTGTCCCAAGCTTAAATTCTTCAACAGCCACCACTATGTACTCAATAAAGGCTAAGGTCATCAGCACCTTTTAAAGGCCTCCTCCAATGTCCCACCCCTTACAGTCATATCAACTTAGTAAAATAAACTGCTTGTAGTCCTCCAACAACATTAGGTTTCTTCATCCCTCTCGGTCTTTGTCCATGCTGTGCCCCCGTCGTGGAATACCCTCCCATTTTATCTCATCTGTCATTTTCCATTTATTATTCATTCTACCACCACCTCCCCAGGAAGACATCTCTGAACCCTCAGAAGGGACAGTGAGCTTCCATAGCTGCCTATGTCTATTTCAGTCTGCCTTCATGCAAGATCACAGTGAAATCATTACCCAGCTCTCTTCCCCTCCACTGTACACCACAAGAGAGAAGGAGTCCTACACCTTTATAAAGAAATACAGCAGGGCCATAACTGGTTTGGCTCAATGGATAAAGCGTCAGCCTGCAGACTGAAGGGTTCCAGGTTCGATTCCAGTCAAGGGCACATGCCCGGGTTGTGAGCTCTATCCCCAATGGGAGGCATGCAGGAGGCAGCCGAACAGTGATTCTCTCTCATCATTGATGTTTCTATTACTTGCCCCCCTCCTCTCTGAAATCAATAAAAATATATTTAAAAAAGAAAGAAATACATCAGGCACTTAAATGTTCATTGCAATGAACTGATATGGAGACAAAAGAGAAGGTGGGTTTCAAAATGGAGAAGGTGATCAAGATGTGTCTTAGTTTTCTCATCACAAAAATTAAAGATAATAGTATTTTCTTCACATGGTTTTGGTAAAAATTAAATGAGATAATATGTATCAAATATGTGAAACAGTGCCTGGCATTTGGAAAGCACTCAATCAATGTTAGTACGGTGTTAGGAAGAAAAATAAGAATTGAGAAAAGATCACTAGGTTGATTGGTTGATTGACCTCTGTCACCATGGTCTCTGAAGAGCTTTCATACAGTGTGAAGGAGTGGCTTGAGGGGATCGGTGGCCATGATACCTAACATGGAACTGGAAACTGCCACTGGAAAAACTGCCTGAAGAAGCCACTGTGTTGTGTCAGAGGAGAAACCAGGCGAAGACGGAAGGGAGTGCTGGGCCACGATAAATGTCCTGCTGGTCATGTGTGAGCTTCTGTGGCCGAGCCAGGAGGGAAGCAAGTCAACAGGACAAGTGGTCAGAGAAGGATGAGGTGGGGGCTGGGGCTGGGGAGGAAGGAGAACTAAGAATGGCTTTGACTGACTTCTTAGAATCAAGACACTTCAAATAAAAGTTATGCCTTGATAGTTTTGACCACGAGGGTTGGAAAGGGCTATGGCTAAAATTCCAACCCACTAACATTTTCAGTAACATCCTGTTGTCGCCAATCCAATCGGGCTGCCCACTGGGTTAAGAGCAGAAGCGTGTTAAATGTTCTCAAATTTCCTCTGCACTGCAATCTGCTGAGTTTGAGCAAATGCCCCAGATGGAACTTCATTTTCTTCTTTTATGACTGAGGGATTATCACTCGGTCCTTTCATTTCCCCTGGGGAAGCAAAGGTTCCAGATGGGCCCACTCCCACTATATGATTTCCAACAGCTTTGCATATTTTCTGTGTATACATAGCTTTGCCATTTATTATTCATTCTACTGACTCTTTAATCTGTTAATGTGCTGAGCTGTCTTTATGAATCATAAATTAGCTATGTGGCATTGTGGTGAACATAATGTTGGGATGTGACATGTGGAGTCTTGTGCAGCAGAATTTTCCTTCTCCTATCCATCCTAAGAAAACACAAAACTGAACAAACAGTAACTACATTTTTTAACTTTAAGACTGTCAATTCTAAAGGAATACAGGAGCTGTGTGTTTTCATCATTGTGTTTGCACTCTTCAACAAACATTTATTATAAACCTACTATATAATAAGCACTTTATTAGCGACTAAGAAACAGAGACAAGTGAATGTAATTCAGTATCTCACAGCTCCTCCAACACCCATTTACACTCCCAGGAGGAAAGAAGCAAAATGACAAATTAGGTCACAACGAATTTATCTTAGCCATTACACAATTCTGTTCTCCTAACACAAAAATTACAAGCAAGTGTTCCACAGATTAAATTAGGATAACTTTTATTCCACCAGAACTGTGTTTTTTAAACAAAACTAATCAAGAAATTCCACAAAATTAAAGTATATTTAGAGAGAGGAAGAGGGAGAGAGAAAGAGAGAAACTTTGATGTGAGAGAGAAACATCAATCTGTGGCCTCTGGCACACACCCAACCAGGGATCAAACCTGCAATGTAGGAATCAGTGTATGGGATGATGCTCCAAACAACTCAGCCACACCTGCCAGGGCATATTAAGCTAATTTTAAAAAAATATTTCTACTTTCTCTTGGAAAACACATAAAAATATCTACCAACTTTGGATTCACATTCCCACAAAACAAAAATCCCCGGAGCAGAGTCACAGTGCTCCCTTTAAATCAGCACACCCTCTCCAGGACACCACCGCCCCTCACCTCTCCATCTGGAAACCCACCATCAGCTAGCACTGGACCATTCCCTTTAGTTCTCTGTATCCACATAGGTATCAAAGGAGGAAATAAAGGACAAAGAAGGCAGTTGACTCAAAAAACTGAGAAGGAGAAGAATTCTTTGAATCTGTGAAGAACTGCCCTATGTGTTAAACGTGCAAATGCATTATGCCCAGCACGGTGCAGTCGCTTACATGAAACTGCAAGCTGTGGCAGTGTCTATCTGCTCCCTCTGCCCGAGGTGACACTTATCAACATCCTTCCCGTGACATGAGAGACAACCGAGCACACCATACTTCCTGTCTCTTTCTGAGGCTGAAGTGCTTAACATCAGATGTGAACGTATTAGATATTTCTCACCTTCCTTCTTTCCTATTAAACCAGCAAAGACCCCAGCTTCTACTTTTCATTAGCCTGGTTATTTTTCTCATGGTTATCTCATACTGTGCTACAATAAAAAATATAAACCTTCCCATTCATTTCCGACACTTAGAGATGATTTGTTCTCAATCAAACTAGTAATGAGGAAAGGCAAACTAAGATTGCCCAAAAGCCCAAGGCTAGAATGTGGTGAAACAGGAAAGAACACTGTAAATAAAATACAGTCGATTTCAAGGGTAATTGACAACAACCAATGAAGTTGAAGATGCATACACCTGGTGACCCACCAGTGGGACATACAGTACATGCCATAGAGTGGTGACTTTCTAATGGCCCTCAGTGGGAAATACATCTGGCCCAGCTGGTGTGGCTCAGTGATTAAGCACCGACCAGGAGATCGTGGTTTGATTCCCAGTCAGGGCACTTGTCTGTTTGCAGGCTCAATCCCTGATGGAGGGTGTACAGGAGGCAGCTGACTGATGATTCTCTCTCATCACTAATGTCTCTCTCTCTCTCTCTCTCTCTCTCTCTCTCTCTCTCTCTCTCTCTCCTTTCCTCCCTCCCTTTCTTCCTCTCTTTCTGAAATCAGCAAAAAAATAATAAAACTTTTATCTTCTTTCCCTTTGTTAAAAAAAGAAACACATTTGACATTATAAGCAAGGCACATACATTCATACACATCTAACTAAAAGAAAACATTAACAAAACTTACCCTTATAATGTGCAATGAATTTTGATATTATTTATATAATATACAATTTATAATTAATCTTTACTATTATTTTTTAATGTGTAATAGCTTGAAAAACAGTGGCTGCCAGGCTACTGCCACATGGGTCTACAGAGTCATCCATCAGGAAGCTTGTTGCATTGCTTTTACTAAGAGTGAAAAATTAAAAATAATCTCAGTGTCCATCAAAGAAGAGAGGAAAAATAAAATTTCATATTCAGATCATGTTTATATCATATAACAGTGAAAATGATTAAACTAAATTTATATATTTAATAAAGCTTAAAATTCTGTTTTCTTCCTTTTAATAAAAGCAAGTTTCATATGCAGAGTGGATCTAAACTTTAAACACAAAAAGTATAATTAAACTAGTGGCCTGGTGAATGAAATTCATGCATGGCGGGGGGCAGAGGGGAGGGTGTCCCTCAGCCCGGCCTGCACCCTCTCCAATCTGGGACCCCTTGGGGGATGTCCTACTGCTGGGGTATGTCCCTGTGGGATCAGGCCTAAACCGGCAGTCAGACATCCCTCTCACAATCCAGGACCGCTAGCTCCTAACTGCTCACCTGCCTGCCTGCCTGAACTCCCCTAACCATTCTGCCTGCCAGCCTGCTCGTCCCCAACAGCCCTCCCTCCCCTGCCAGCCTCATAGCCCCCAACTGCCCTCCCCAACCAGAGGTCCTCCATGGCTGGGTGCGACACTTGCCTTCTCACCAAGGCCATGACACAAGCATTCTCCCGTCCCCTACCATTTTGTGCCTGCTGCCCAGAGGCCCTCCATGGCTGGGGTGAAACGTTTGCCTCATCGCTGCAGCAACAAAGCAAGCATTCCACCAGGCCACTCATGCTGCTGCCCTCAGTGGCCACCGCCCCCCCCCCTGCCGCCCCCCGCCCAGGACCTGGGGACTCCGTTGAGGCTGATAGTGGGCACCGCCATCTTGTGGCTATGGGTGCCTCCATCTTTGTGGCAGAATATGGTCAATTTGCATATTCCCTCTTTATTAGCTATTTCTTTGGGTACATACATGTACAGAGAAAGGATAAAACCATGCAGGAAAAGATTTATACCTACTTCCTTTTTTCCCTTCTGCAAAAAGTTTTATCATTTCCATTTGGTCCAATACATAGGAAAGGGCTTCAGGGTGGCTTAAAGAGTGGCTAATGGTTTGAGAGAGAGGCTCAGGCAAAATCCAGACACCAAGAGAATTCAGAAGGGCCCTTCAAAGGCCTCTGGGTTCCAAAGGCTCCTAGTCATGCTTGAGGGCAAGCCTTTGGAAGAGATACTCACCCAGCACAGCCTGGTGGCTGGCCAGCCTACAAGATTAACCAGTGGTTGCTCATCTTCTTTATGGGTTTCACCTCCTCATCTAGGAAGTGGTTCTCCAGGAAGTCACAGAGCTGAGGGTCTATTCAGGTAGAACCCAGGGCATGCAGCTCCAAAAGGGCCTGGTTCAGGTTCCTCGCCAAGGCCCTGGCAGTTTCCAGGGCCTCCTGAATTTACCCATTCATCTTGGGAAGGCTTCAGCATGTCTTGGAAGAGCATGTAGCCACGGCACTGCCCTTGTGCTTCTCCGCCAACTCTCAGTAGAAGTGGCCCATGATTTCCAGAGCCACGTCATTGAGGTCCAAATAGCACACCTACCTCTGAATAGCAGTTTTCTTGGGGAGAAGGACACAGGGAAGCATTTAAGATAGGGGTTTGAGATTAAAGCTATATATGAAACATCTTCTTCTTCAAAAAAAAAACAAAAAACAAAAAACTCCTCCAGAAAATGCAAAAGAAGAAGGTAACATTTCTTAAATGTGGATATACATGTGAGATTATTTTCCATATTTTATGTTTTTTTAATCCACAAAATTAAATTTAAATAATTTTTAAAGAATTACCTTCTCAAAGTACATATTTCTCCCCTGAGACAAGAAGCAAATCTCAAAGGATGCAAAGGTCACTATTCTCTCAGACCCTGCAGCTCTCGGATGTGGAGTGTCAACAGGACCTTAGACTTTAGGATTTCAGTCTTACTGTACTGTGGCCCAGAAGGCAAAGCTAACCTAGTGACTGCACTTTTCAAATCATTTACAATTGAACCCCTTGAAAAAACTAAGCTCATTTGGAATTTTTGAACATTAAAATGTTCTTCTCCCAAATGCTTACTGCTTATTCTGAAGCTTTGGTGGTTGATATGCTGCCTGGTGCTGAATAGGCATGATTTTAGCTGACTCCTCACAAGGCCACCTGCTAAAATAATGTAGAAGGACTTGGCAAGACCAATTACCTTGTAGGTTAATAATGCTGACTATTTTCTGTGGCAGAGGGTCCTGGAAGAATAAAAGGGTCACTAGATCAGAGAAGCCATTCATTGCTGGGATTGCAGTGATCTCAGGGGTTAGCATCCTCTCTGAACACCTTCTCCTGCAGACAACATTCTCACACCCTCCAGAGATGGCTTTGTTTGCACACATCTAAGATGCCGTGTTTTATTTAAGCGAATATATTTTCCTTCTCAATAATCCGTCTGTGTGCCTAGTTTTAACATCCCCAGCTTCAATCCTATCTGTACCTTGTGAAATTTGGGAGTTCTTATTAATACTAAAGTCATGATACATATCTTAAACTTCACTCTTGGCTATTAATACTTGCTATCCATGAAGTGTCTAGCACAGCTATTTGCATGCAGCACATGCATTTCACCAAATTACTACTTACAAAGGAAGCTTTGGTATCAAAGAAAGAACACCAAAATCTGAGTCCTGTTTTGACCACATGAAAGCATCCTGACCTTGACCAAGACCATTCACTGTTTAGGACCTCAGTTTCTTTGTCCTCCTTTCTCATACATTTAAATTAGAACTAAAACTTCTTGATCGAAAAAAATGGCAGCGGTATAAGGAGAAGAGTCCGGTGCCTGCCCAGGAGCGGAGGGAGTGAGCAGCTAAGGCGAGTGCTTTCCAGCCCAAGCTGCAGAGGAGGTGGACCTGGGAAATACCTGCGACCGGTGAGCCAGAATCCGGGTGAGCCAGAATCCGGCTGGGAGAAGGTGAACTCGGGGCTTAGGGAGGGTCAGTGAACCAGACCCCAGCCCCTGAGGCCCAGAAAGCCCAGGCGCAGGCGCTCGGCCGCGTCCCTGGGGACGGGTGCAGTGGAGGAAGCGTCCAGGGAACTGCGTAGCTGGGGGACTCTGGATACGGGTTCACAACCAGGATAGGGCGGGGGAGTGTGGGCAGAGGAGAGGCTGCCCCCCTTGGACTGGATTCCATGGCGGGGCTAACAGTCAGAGAAGAATTGAGTGTTCCAACGGAGAGGCGTGCACCCGTGCCATCCCGCCTCCCTCCATAGCCGGCAACTCAGCACTCACACGGGGGCGCGCCCGTCGCGGCTGGCGCCTCACAGCCCTGAGCCCCGGAGAAGAGACAGGGTGCGCACACGAGTGGTGCCTCACGGTCCTGAGACCCGGAGAAGGGACAGGGCACGCGCATGTGACACAGCACTCCCATCGGTGCCGTACATGACTGGCGCCTCTCGGCCCTAAGCCCCCGAGAAGGTTCGGGGCGCGCGCGCGCAAGCACTGCCGGAGCCCCTC
The DNA here is from genome assembly GCA_004026665.1 of Murina feae. Taxonomy (NCBI): domain Eukaryota; kingdom Metazoa; phylum Chordata; class Mammalia; order Chiroptera; family Vespertilionidae; genus Murina; species Murina feae. Next base: position 35,324 of record PVJC01015240.1, read on the forward strand.
CCACCCGGGGCTC
>PVJC01015241.1:0-35314 GCA_004026665.1 Murina feae
GTGATCCCACTTCTGGGAATATATCCTAAGAAACCAGAAACGCCAATCAGAAAGGACATATGCATCCCTATGTTCATAGCAGCACAATTTACCATAGCAAAAATTTGGAAACAGCCTAAGTGCCCATCAACAGATGAATGGATTAGAAAGCTGTGGTACATCTACACAATGGAATACTATGCTGCTGTAAAAAGGAAAGTTCTTAGCATTTGCAGGAGTATGGATGGAGCCGGAGAACATAATGCTAAGTGAAATAAGCCAGTCAATGAAAGAAAAATACCACATGTCCTCACTCATCTATGGATAATAATAACTATTATAAACTTTTGCACAAAAATAGATTCAGAGGCAGAGCAGCATCAAACAGACTGTCAAATTACAGCAACAAGGACAGGGATGTTGGGGGTTGGGGGTAACAGATCAGACATGGGACTTTTATGCATGCATTTATGCATTACCAATGGACACAAAACACTGGGGGGTAGGGGAGGCGGGGGGAAGGGCAGGGGGAAAAAGAGATATATGTACTAATCTTTGTAAAGCTTTATGTAATAATAATTTTAAAAATTTAAAAAAATTTTTCACAAAAAGAAGAAATGTAATAATTAAAAAGGTAAAATCAAGTGAGGAAAAAATAGTTTCTTAAGTAAAAATGAAAAAAATAAAAATGAAAATGTGCAATAGTGAGGGTCATTCACTTCCTCTACTCTTTGGTTTGGCACACCTTTGTCCTGTCAGGTATTCAGGAGAGTATTGAAGTTCCCTGCGATACACTGCTCCTCCGTTTTGTAAACCACAGTCCTGATTTTGAAGCTGGCTGTATTTGTTTGTGTCCCAGACTGCCTTTATTTGTTTACAGGAGTGTCAGTTTCTGGTTCAGCCGCTGGGTGGCAGTGTTTCCGGGTTGACCTCCAGGGCTGCAAGTCCTCTCTAGCCAGTATTAGGTTTTGTTTTCCCTATCGCACTTATTACTGGTTTGAGAGAACGGACTGCCCTAGAGCTTGTCTCTCGATCTGCCCCTCCCGGCTCTGATTTTCAGGATCCACAAAAACAATTTTTCCCTGCAGTCTCTGCAAGCGACTCCAACTAGGCGATCCCACCCCACGTATTGGGCTTAACAATCAAAAGCAAAGATTTAATGAGAAAAAGAGAAAAAGAAAAAAGGAGCCCGGAGCCTCCCCTGTCCAGCTCTGTGCGTAACTCTCCCAAAGTCTCCTCCCCAAGTCCTCTCTCCCCTGGCCCAAAGCAGCAGGCACACTGGCACAAGCCAAGGCTGCCTTTTCACACCCAGTCCAGCTATGAGCTGTTAGGTTTTTTTTTTTTCTTTGCTTTTTTTTTTAGAGTTTCCTTCTGCCAGCAGCCCTACAGTTCCCTTTCCCACTCAAGGATCACTCTGGCCACAAAGGTCACGGACTTTGTGGGTCTCAGACTCTCCCCCGCGCATGTGTTCCTCTCTCCAATCTGGATTACAAACCGCACCTTTATCTAGGGGAACTCTGACCTTTCCGTGCGGAAACGCAGGGCTAGTCTGAGTCCATGTATTCATGCTGCTTGGAATCCAAAGTTCCTGGGTTCATAGCTTGTTCCTGGGTGCTGTGTTTGCAGGGTCCCTGGATGTATAGGCTTCTGATAACAGCCACTCAAGATGGCACGGTCTCCGCGGCGGAGCCGGCCACTCAGGCAGAGATTTCACCAGCACTGGAGGCTTCCCGGTGAGGGGACCCTAGTCCGGCGATCTGTCAGCTGCAAACTATCTCCCAGCTGGAACTCCTCTGCCAATCGAGGCTGGATGTTACTCGTTTCAGCTGCTCACCCTATCTGCTCCGGGACAAGGCACCGGGCACGTCCATCTATACCGCTGTCATTTTTCCCTCCTGAAACAAAAAGTTTTAAATGAGAAATTTAGAAAACAGAAATCAGGAATCAGAGTGATGGTATTGTTATTGGAGAATCAAACTCCCCTGTGCTTTGTGAGAGTGAGGTTCTTGCAACATCTTCAAACAATGAATTTGCTAAGACTTGTGTGGGAGGATGTGATGTGGAAAAAGGCTTTATTTGTGTGAAGTTATATTTCCCAGGTTCCAAATCTCCTGTCCCTTAAGCCAATCTTGAAAAAGGTGCAGTTGTGGTATTCTATATTATTCATGAAATTAAGAAACAAGGCTAGCCCTAACCGGTTTGGCTCAGTGGATAGAGCGTCAGCCTGTGGACTGAAGGGTCCCAGGTTCAATTCCGGTCAAGGGCATGTACCTTGGTTGCGGGCACATCCCCAGTGGGGGGTGTGCAGGAGGCAGCTGATCAATGTTTCTCTCTCATCGATGTTTCTAACTTTATCCCTCTCCCCTCCTCTCTGTAGAAAATCAAATATATATATAAAAGAAACAAGACTAGTGTCCAGAGTTTCCGTTCCATGTTGCAGCTGGGTATTGTTCAATTTCCAAGCTAATTAAAGTCCATTAGTTCATGTGTGGAGGTCCACATGGTCATGCATTCTGTGGGCACAGGGTGGAGCACATCCCCTTGCATAAGTAAGCCAGGTACCTGGAAGGTCAGAGAGAGGAGAGAAGAGAAAACTAACTTTATTTCAAAGTTTATATAGTTAGGTTTTGCCAACTTGCAGTGGCCATGCCCATCCTGGCCACTGACTCACGTTCAGGTGTGATTGATGGGCAAACAGGCACCTTCCCATGTCACTCAGATCTTTACTGGGCATGCATCTAAACTGCCTTTTGTGAGGTTTGCAGTGCAGGAAACTGAGTCAGGGAGTCAGGCAAATTGAAGGAGGGAAATTTATTCTGTGCATCCCAGTGAGGTCCACAGGCTCCGGGGTGGGGCCAGTGGAATCGCGCTGAGAGGGAATAAGGGGTGTTTTCTATACAGCTGTTCAGTGAGGGCAGAGGAGCAGGAGCTGTGGGAGCTCCCACTGCAGGGTCTTCAGGTTTCCAGGAAGGAATCTGTGTCATCATCTGTCTGGTAGCTGACCTTGTGGAGGCATGTATCAGCCCCTTGACCCCCCTTTGACCTAACACCTTTTTCTAGTCCTTCTCCTATCCATCAGCAGGGAAATCTTGGAGATTAAATACAGCTTTTTGTCAAAGCTGTGTAAATGGCAGGCCTATATCTAGGCTTCTCTTTGCTCTTTTGCTTTTAAATAATAACCAGGTTATTATAATGGCATCATTTGATGGGATGTAAGCAACACAACAATAACGATGCAAACATTTTAGGGTTGTTTGTCAATCTCTTCAAATTACATGAGGCATCACCATTATTATTATCACTATCGGCAATAACACCACCACAAACATCATCATTAACACTAGGTATTATGGAAAGGACAGACAATATTTCAGAGAGAAATGCTAAATGGAATTTGGGAAAGGCATATTTGAAAAATATTTCAATTTATTAATGACATGCCCGCACTCTGGGGAAATGTTTTTTTGTTTGTTTGTTTTCAAAATTTGAATGTAATGATTAACTTTCTACTTAACTGAGGTCTGAGAATAAACCCAATAATATAAACTCGACATAGGGATGAAAATAATGATACCGAATTTTTGGACTGGAACCCAGATTCTTTGTCCACCAGAATCAAAGAATGAATCCATGGACAGAAAGTGGTATAGCAAAGGTGGAGATTTACTGAAGAACAAGTACAGACTCCTACGTGGGGAGGGGAAAGAGTCCTACAGAAGTGACTCCCAAATTGGGAGAGGGAAGAGTCCCACTGAGTCCCTTTTCTCTAAGGCATATAAAGGCTGCAGTTCTTGTATCCCGATATCTCATCTGATTGGTCAATATTCCCCTTCAAATAGGTCACTATAGCAATCCCTGAGTTCAAAGGTCAAACCTCACCTGGGATGTGTGAGGCCCCCCTCCCTCATTGTTCTCCTAATTCCTTCTGGGCTTTCTTCCTGCTTTTTTATTTTGTAAATGTAGACCTTTCCTGGCTACTTCCAGTTCCCTTGTCTTATGTAAATGCAACTGTTGCTGCTCCTTTGTCTTATGGAGATGTAACTGCACCTCGCTTCCTTGTGTTATGGAAATGCACCTTCACCCAGTCTGAAGCCCAGCACTTTTCCCTGGACCCCAATTCTAAAAAAATCCCTAAGCCTGTTTATGTTCCCCCAAAATTCCTGCTTCAATAATAAGTTAAACCATTAGAGTCTATATTATTCATGAAATTGAGAAAACAAAGAAGATGTGCCAAGATAAAGTGAATTAAGAGAGGTTGCTGCATTCATGAAAAAATATGGTATTTTTGAAGAAGATAAATAGAGATGATAGTACAGAATTCAAATTTTTAGAGTCAAAATTTATTTGCCTTTCCTGACTTTTGTCTATACAGTTCTGCCATATAAATAATGGATATTCTATGGTAGTGTCTAGCATGATATGGTATAATCACTTAAGAGTAGTCACAAACTTCTCAGGATGGATTAGTAAAGCAGTTTGAACCTATTCATAAAATATATTTTGTAAATATAAAATACTAAGGGGTTTTCCTTTTTGGCAATCTCTGTCCACCTGGTAAAGCCTGACTCACTGTGTGTGAAACTGAAATGAAGGAGCCATTATTGATGGGTGAGGGGGATGGGCTCCTTGGCTCATTTAACCCAGGGAGAATTGTATTTTATGATTCATTAAAAGGATGAGAATAAGCCTTAGCCAGTTTGGCTCAGTGGATAGAGTGTCGTCCTGCGGACTCAAGATGATGGTGTGTTTCCGTCTTCTTCATCTTCTGGAAGTGAGACAGATTCAGTTACTGAAGATTCTACCAACAGAAAAGTTAAGAGAAAGAGGACAGAAAATGAAGAAAAGAAAAAAAGGACAAAAGATGAAACATCAAGAAAAAGAAAAAGAAGGAAAAAACAACCACATGATATCACCTTCCCAAGAACTCATGAAATTCCTGTTTAAGGGGTTTATTTTATGCCACTTTTATTTTGCATTTACATTTTTACTGATTTGTCAAGACCATGGCAGGTACAGTGTCCAATATGTTAAAGAAAAAGCCCTATCTAATAAAGAGGGAATACACAGGGGAGGGCAGTTAGGGGTGATCAGGCCAGCAGGGAATAGTTAGGCATTGATCAGGCTGGCAAGAGAATGATTAGAGGGTGATCCAGCTGTCAGGCAGAAGTGGTTAGGGGCAATCAGACAGGCAGACAGGTGAGTGGTTAGGAGCCAGTAGTCCTGAATTGTGAGAGATATCTGACTGCTGGTCTAAACTGACAGTCGGACATCCCCTGACGGATCCCAGATTGGAGAGGGTTCAAGTTGGACTGAGGGAACCCCCACCCAGTACATGAATTTCATACACCGGGCCACTAGTAACAAATAAACAACAACAACAACAAAAATAAAACAACCTACAACAGACTAGGAATAGAAGGAAATTACCTCATAACAAAGGCCATATGTGAAAAACTCACAGCTAAGATCTGTGATATTATCAGTGAAAAACTAAAAAGTTTTCCTTTATAATCATAACAAGGCAAAAAGGCCCACTCTTATGACTTCTGTTCACCATAATACTGAAAGTCCTAGCCAAAACAATTAGGCAAGAAAAAATAAAAAACAAGCATTCAGGTAAAAAAGGAAAAGGTAAAATTATATCTGTTCACAAATAACATGATCTTTTATGTAGGAAACCCTAAAGATTCTACAAAAAAAATCACGTTATAGCTAATAAACAAATTCACAAAGTTTCAAAATACAAAATCAACACATACACACATCAGTTGCATTTCTATATACTTACAATGAGTAATCCAAAATGAGAATTATTTTAAAAATCCCATTTACCATAGCATACAAAATAATAAAATACTTAGGAATTAATTTAGCCTAGAAAGTTAAAGATTTGTACACTGAAAGCTACAAAATTTTGGTGAAGGAAATTAAAATGTAAGTAAACTAAAAAAACATTTTATGTTCATGGAAGGGAAGATAGTATTGATAAAATGGCTATGCTACCCAACATAATTTAGATTCAGTGACCCCTATCAAAATGCCAATGGCACTTTTTGGAGAAATAGAAAAGAATCACTCTACAATTCATATGATGCCACAGGGATCCTGGATAGACAAAACAATCTTAAGAAATTAAAGCAAAGCTAAAGGTCTCATACTTCCTGATTTTAAAACATATTACAAAGCTACATAAATCAAAAGAGTTTGGAACTAGCATAAAGATAGACCAATGTAATAGAATAGAAAACCCAGAAGAATATCCTAACATATATGGTCAAATTATTTTCATTTAAGCATGCCAGTGATGCACAATATGTAAGTGGTAATCTCTTCAATGCACTGTGTTGGGAAAACTGGGTATCCATACAAAAAAAAAAAAAGTCTGGGCCCTTACTTTATTATTTTTTCTCTTTTTAATATATTTTTTAATTAATTTCAGAGAGGAAGGGAGAGGGAGACATAAAAACATCAATGATGAGAGAGAGTCATTGATTGGCTGCCTCTGCTTGCCCCCTACTGGGGACTGAGCCTTCCCATCTCAGGAATGTGTCAGGAATCAAACCATCACCTTCTGGTTCATAGGTTGATGCTCAACCGCTGAGCCACACTGACTTGGATGAGTCCTTACTTTATGTCCCATAAAACTATTAACTCAAAATGGATTAAAACATTAAACATAAGACATGAAACTAAAAAACCCAGATAAAACTTTGGAGGAAAACTTCATGATATTAAATATGGCAAGTTTTCTTATATATGACACCAAAGGCACAGACAACAAAAGCAAAAATAAAGAATTGGGACTTGATAGAGACTGCTTGTTGGTGTCCCACAACATTCATGAGTTGAAATACTAAACCCCAATGTGATTGTATTAGTACACTAGAGGCCTGGTGCATGAAATTCATGCATGAGGGGAGATCCCTCAGCCCAGCCTCTAATCCGGAACTGCTGGCTCCTAACTGCTCACCTGCCTGCCTTCATGATCACCCCTAACTGCCTCTGCCTTCCAGCCTGATATCCCCTAACTGCCCTCCCCTGCTGGCCTGATTGCCCCTAACTGCCCCTCCCCTGCTGGCCTGATTGCCCCTAACTACTTCTGCCTCAGCCCTCACCACTGTGGCTTTGTCTGGAAGAATGTCCAGGTGGTTGTCCAGAAAATGTCTGGTCTAATTAGCATATTACCTTTTTTTTTTTTTTAAGTATAGCTGGGGCTGTGGAGGTGATTAGATCATGAGCATGAAGTTTTTTAAAATGAAACCTTAGACATCTCTCATGTTCTCTTTCCACTTAATGAACATACAATGTAAAGGTCAACTTGCCCCAGCTCGTTTGCAGCGTAGTGGGACTTACTGCTACTGCTAGAGATAAGGAAAATAGTCATGCTCTAGCCAAAACTTATGAGTCTGTGAGAAATAGAGCAACAAACTTTGTGCATCACCTTTTTGTGGTTTTTGTGAATAAAAGCTTGCTTCTGCATCTGGTCGCTGCTGTAGTGTCAGTCCTCACTTTGGTGGGGGCTGGCACTGCAGCCAGCAGGCCAGCTCAATAGATCCTCGCTTGCTGCTTAAGACCTAATTGGAGTTGATGGTCTTATTCTCTTGAATGTTGGTCCACAACATCAGAAAAATAATCAGTCTACAACATTTGGAGACCCCATTGCGAGATAAAATCTGGCTCGTCTCTTGCTGGGTGGTCCACAACATATGGAGATGCCAGTGAGATACCTGGTGGGGGTGAGAGGGTCCCCCTATCTAGGGCAGGAGGCTCTCCCCCAACCACCACTGGGCAAGCAGCGAGGACTTATTGAAAATCCTGCAAGAGGTAAGAACTGAAGGGCTGGACGCAGCACTGCCTCCTGACTCCAGCCGGAGACCATGATGGTGGTCACGGCAACAGGCTAGTGTGACTTTTGGTTGCACAAGACTTGTCTGTCTGGTCTTTATTGTCTTGGTCTTTGTTGTTTTGGTGTTTGTTGTGAAAATAGGACAGGGGTCGTCTGCTTCTATGTGCTCCCTGTTACAATGTTTTCTTAAGAATTTTCAGGACTTCAAGAAGAGAGCTGGAGATTACAGATATGATGTTAATGCTTTTGATTTACAGTAGGTCTCTGTTGGGGACAGCATCTGCTCTGACTCGGGGAGGAAGAGAGCCAAAAACTAGTAAGTAAGATTCCCTAAAGAATAGTAGGCTCTCTGAGATGGAGGAGCCTTAGGCTGGGGCAAGGGGATGGTCAGAGAGATCAGGAATAATAAAGGAGGAGAAGTATTTGATCTTCTGGGGCTTAGAGTAAAGAAGGAAAAATCTAGAAAGGAAAGCAGCTAAGGACAGAATAAATGGTTAATGCAGAAATGGAGGAGGGGGGCATCGGCAGGGAGAGATAGGTTTTTGTTGATTTTTACTTATCTGAGCCTCCTCAGACTCAAGGCCGCAAGCTGCTGCTAAGCACAGTAAGTTTTTCTCTTTCCCATTTTGTTCTCTTTAACCCTTCCAAAACTAAAGTAGACCAATACAATATGCTTGAAATTTCATAAAGGTTAATCTAAGAAATGCTGGCTATTTAATTTATAGTATTCACTAAAGGATTGAGGTTTCTAATAATAAGGAATTAATTACTGAGTAGAAGGTATGAGACATGGTTATACATTTTAAAGGACATAGAAAGAAGGTTTAAAGGCTAATTTGAAAGAATGAAATTTATAAAGGTTGTATATGTGATAAGAAGGAGAAGAGAAATGTTGCAAGGAAATTAAAAGAAAATGATACAGGCCAGTAAGCAAGGAAGAGTAAATAATTTACATTCTGCCTCTCTAAACAGAGGGTAAATAGTAATGCCAAAGTACTTAGGGAGACTGATAAAAGAAATCCAACAGTTACTGCTTTGTTATAACTCTGGAGAGTCAAAAACTGGCAAGGAAAATCAGATCTTACAGCAGGTCAGTATATTTTTTCTCCTTATGTAATTCCTCTGAAATTTGGCAATGCTTAATAAATTATGGCAATACATTTCTTTCCATAAATTCAATAAGACTGGTTTCCAATAGTGGTTTTATTGACTGGAAACTTTGGAGTATCATGTTTTAAGGAGCCCTCTTTGAGCTCTAAAGACTTAAAGCCAATAAGAGTGCCACGGAGAAAGCCTGGTATCTTGCTTGGTAGCCCTGAAAATAGCTGACACTGGAGCATCAGGCCCATACCCTACCATCGCTGGTGGTTGGTCAGAGTAGAAGGGGAACGATAAGGGCACCCCTATCTCCCTGCGGGACCCCCACACACTCTGGGCCATGAGGAGTAGGAGGGCTGCTGAGAAGGGCCTTAAAGCAAGGACAATGGGCCCAGGTAGAGCCACTGCAGGTGAGAAATTAACCTAATTCAGCAGATACTACAGGCAGGCCTGATGGCAGCTAGATGGCTTGGCTTGGCTTCCTGGCCCTATGGGGCACATTAAGATTCAATCATAAAATTCCAGCAAAGGTAGTCAGTTACCATTCTTGCTCTGTTTATGCAAACAATCAGGCCAAATTGAATGCAATAAATAAATTGGTCTTGATTTGACTCTTTTAATAAACAGAGGGATAATTTTAAGGAGAAAAACTCTATTTCAATAGAGGTTATTAAAACTGAAATGTTTTCTTTCTCTTCCACCAGATCATTTGTTACAGTTTGTCTCCTCCAGGTCACAAACCCACCTCCTTCTGTGCCCAAGCCTCATCGTCCCTCAGACAGCAAGGATCTCTTGGCTCTTAGAAAAACTTCTGCCCCTCCTCAGCATGAAGCACCTACAGAATAGAAATTCAACGGCCATTTTCCCTGAAAGAATTCAGAGCCAGGATCCTTGAGGTAATATAGTAGGCAGTTAGACAGACGTGAGCAGAGCAAGGATGATGGGCCAACTGGCACTGCCAGATGTAACTAAGTCTTTCCACCTCTATGTATGTAAGACAAGGGTACTCCCCAGAAGCAAGAGAGAACAGAGCTGCAGACAAAGCAGCCCGGGAGGCTGCCCTAAGACCAGTAGGGCCCCTTGAGGTACTATTGGCCATACCCCCCAGAGAACTAAATCATGTTTGGCAGACCACCACCTCTCCTTCCCCACTACGGGAAGAGGAGCTTGCCCAGTTGTCTACCTGTAATTTGATTAAGTCCTTACAGGCACTCCAGAACTGTTCCACGTCAGTCCGCTGGCTGGTGCAGGTAGCACACAAAGAGGACCAGAAGCAGTCACCCATGGCTCATCCCATCTATGTTCCAGGGGACCTGGTCTGGGTGAAGCGCCATGACCCTGGTAGCCTCGAGCCACACATATAGAGGGACTTCCAGATGGACTACACCTTGGGGATACAGACCAGCGGCCATATCTTTAGAGGACACCACCATCCTTCTACCTAGAAACTATTCAGGGCAAATGCCTCCTCGATTTCATATCTTAGAGGAGGATGCTGAATCAAGGATTTGATTCCAGTAAAGACCAGTAGGGAATGTAAAGTCAACTTGCCCCAGCTCGTTTGCAGCTCAGTAGGACTTACTGCTACTGCTAGAGATAAGGAAGTAGTCATGCTCTAGCCAAAACCTATGAGTCTGTGAGAACTAGAGCAACAAACTTTGTACGTCACGTTTTGTGGTTTTTGTGAATAAAAGCTTGCTTCTGCATCTGGTCACTGCTATAGTGTCAGTCCTCACTTCAGTGGGGGCTGGCACTGCAGCCAGTTGGCCAGATTAATGGATCCTCGCTTGCTGCTTAAGACCTATTTGGAGTTGGTGGTCTTATTCTCGCAAATGTTGGTCCATAACATCATAAAAATCATCAGTCCTTGGGGTTGAATTTTATGTGCCCAAACCACAAAGGGTGGAGGATGAAGGTTGTAATTGTTCTAGTCTGATTAGATGGAGTTTGTGGTCCTCCCAACTGTTTAGTGCTGGCTGTTGAGGTTGTGGGCTGTAAGCAGCCATTGTTATCATTGGCCTGCTGTCTCAGCCTCTGGTGCAGCTGCCTCCTGTTTTCCTGGTTAGGGTAACTGCTGGCTGTTCCACAAAATGAGGGTAGAGGCCACTTTCTCATTCAGGACTTTCTAGTCCACCTGAACAAAATGTCTTCTGCTGGCTTGTCAGTATCTTCTATGGCTTTTCACAAATGAATATTGGCTTGTGTTCATAATTTCTTTATTATACAGAATAATTACAACTGTCCTAAAAATCCCCTATGTTCAACCTATTCATCCTTCCTTCCCACTTAATCCCTGTCAACTGCTGGTCATTAGTCTCCATAATTCTGCTTTTCCCAGGTTAGTGTAAAATTGAGTTCATACAGTATCTAGCATTTTAAGATTGGCTTGTTTCATTTAGCAATATGACTTTAAGGTTTTCCTCATATTTTTGGTGCTTATTCCTTTTTATTCTTTTTTATTTCTGAACTAGAGGCTTGGTACACAAAATTTGTGTTCTGGGGTGGGGAAAGGGGTCCTTCAGTCCAGTCCGGGAGCCCTGGGATCAATGGCTCCAAAGAGGTAAGCCCTGCCCACCTGGGTAGGGCTCCGTGAAGGATCACCCTCACATGGGAGGCCCCGCCCACCTGCCACAGTGCCGCTGCTGGGTAGCCTGGGCCTCCCTCTTAGGGGCAATTGTGGAGCCCCCAATTGATCAATCACCCCACCAGCTGGTGGCCTGGGCCTCCATCTGCAGGGTGATCAATGGGGTGATGGCCAGGCCCTTGACCAATTGCATCACACCTGCCTTGTCTGGCTTGGTGCCAGTGGGTGCCATAGTGTGGTTGTCTGGATAGTCGTTTCACTATTAGGCTATTCGGTCAATTTGCATATTATCCTTTTATTAGTATAGATAACTAGGGGCCCAGTGCACACATTTGTGCACCTTGAATGGAACTGTGGGCCACAAGGTTGTGGAGAGCACAGAGGTGGGTCTTGGCCTATCCTCTGTTCCCCTGTACAGTCCCTCCAGCTGTGGCCCCTGGTCCCCTGTCTTCCAGAAGCCCCTCTCTCACCACCACCGCTCCCCTGCACTCATCGTGCCGGCCCAACTTGCACCCACTGATGGCAGGAAGCAATTGGGGCCCGCGCCAGCAGCAGGTGTGAGCAGCGACTACTACCCCAATCGCCCCTCAATCAGGGGGAGGTGGAGAAGCCCTGAGGGGTGATCAGGACTGGCAGCTGCCACTCATATCCACTGATGGTGACAAGCAATTGCGGCCAGCGCTGGGCACTGGCAGCGGGTGTGAATGGCGGCTCCAGTGCTGGCAGCAGGTGCAAGCACTGACCAGGACTGTAGCGAATGGGAGCAAAGAATTTTCAATAACCATCAGAGGCTCCCCGCAATGACAGTGACCGGCACCCCACCTTGTATCTGGCACCCCTGCTCACCTGCTCCAGCATCCTTCCATGGCCGACATCCGCCTTGTTCTGCACTCTGCCACCTGCTGCTGACACCCGCCATGTTCTTCTTTCGCTCTCTGATGGTCAGTGGACTCTCAGAATACAGTTTTCACAAGCTCTTCCCAGTCTGGAATGACCTTTTTCCTCTATATTTATTGAAAAGGTACCAACTGTTTTTATTTCTACAATATGCAAACACTATTTTTTCTGTAAAACCTACCGGCTCTCTTAAAAGAGTTAACTGTAATTTTTCTAATCTTACAGAGTTGTGCCGGAAATAATTACATGTTGTCAGTTCTCCTGACTGTTTATCATGCTAAAATAACTTGAAGATGACGTTCTCTTCTTTTCAAAATTTTAGATTCCAAACAACTTAAAGTGCCTAACAGGTAGTAAATGCTCACTAATTATTTGTTGTGTGAATAACAGTAAATTATATAGTGACTGAATGAGCTGATTTAGTTAGGAACAAAGGAGTTTCAGCTTTAGGAAAGGTTAGCTTATTGTATTCTTATCTTGTAAAGTAAAATAAAAAACAAACAAACAAACGCATCCAGTCAGAAAAAAATATTTTGAAGAATTTTGCCCTTTTCTTGTTTGAAAGGACAAAAATGATATGTACTTCTACTTCATACAACTCGTGAAAGAGAAAATATTTCTTTCATGCAGAGAAAAAAATGAGACTTAGTTCTAAAATAAATATGTAAGTAAAGAAAAATCTATAGATTGTTGCTTTGTGAAGTAATATGGTAAAAAGAAGTTTGAGAAACATTTAAGACAATACTTAAGTATTTAATACAATACTTCAATATTATTTTGTAATTTCAGTGACATTTAAAATGAGTTATTTTCCACTGAGTAATACTTAATCTCTGAACATATAAAAATAATAAACATCAAAAGGCAATGTAGAGTATAAATTTTTTCTGTGCTTAGTTTAGAAACTTTGGAATCTATTTAAAATATTTTACTTAGGCTAGCAGCATATCATGACAAATGAGAAACATTTAAAATTAGTAGGCTCACACAGAAATTTTGCTTATATATGGATTGAGATTTTGCTTAATATTTGCTAAATGTATCTTTTAATGCTCAATGAATTAATTATCAATGTGCTTATAAATAAAAATGATATTGCCCTTGCAGAAGAAAAAGGCATGTAAAGGGAAATAAAAGTACATTTTTATGTGTTAGGTCTCCAGTGAAAAGTGAGCTACCAAATACCACTAAGTTCTACTTCCCCTGGGAAAACACATTTCTCTTATCTAGTGAACTTAAGAAGACACACATGTTCCAAGCAATACAGGGAACTGAAAAACAAATGACCAACTAAACAAAACTTGCACCAGTTATACCTTCCTGAAATGTCCTTGAAAAAAAATGCTTGAAAATGTTCTAAATTAGACTGAATATTGAAAATGAATGTTCTAAGGCCCTGGTAAAGTTGATTGTTGACACAAAATGTATTTCAATTTCAAAAGTAAGTTAACAAATTTCTTCTGGTTACTTTTGGTAGCATGCACTTACATACACACATAACAAAAATTCCACCTATGTATCTTCCTAAGTGTAGATGCTAAATTTTAATTACTGTTCTAGAGAATGGCAAACTTTTTTACCTAAAGGGTCAAATAAGAAACATTAGAATTTTTGCCCATTGGATTTCTGTCCCAATCACACCTCTGCTGGTGTATCATGAAAGCAGGCATGAACAATTCTTAACAATCCTGTGTGTCTGTGTTCAAATTATATATATATATAATTTATATTACACACACACACACACACACACACACACACACACACACACACACACTAGGGGCTCGGTGCACAAAATTCATGCAACGGGGGGTGGGTGGTCCTCAGCCCAGTCTGCCCCCTCTCACATATTGGGAGCCCTCAGGGTGTGTCCTAATGACAGCTTAGGCCTGCTCCCTGCTCCCCATGGGAAGCAGGCCTAAGTCACAGTCTGGCCTCCCTTTGTGGGAGGCAACCAGGCTAATCAGGGGAAGCCACCAGCCCCATCATCCCACTGCTGCAGCCACTGCCAGACAACGCATCCACCAAGGCGTTTTCATCAACACAGACTCCAGTCCATTCATCATTAAAAGATGACAACTTTCTTCAGGCATTTTCAAGACATGTCTTCCATAGAATATGACATTTCTTTCTTTTTTTTAATTCTCACCTGAGGATATTTTCCCATTGATTTTTAGAGAATGTGGAAGAGAGACAGAAAGACAGAGAGAAACATCAAAGTGAAAGGAACACTTTGATTGGTTGTCTCCTGCATGAGCCCTGACCTGGACCCCAGCCAGGGAGGAGGCTGCAACCTAGGTATGTGCCCTTGGTCAGAATTGAAGCCAGACCCTGCAGTCAGCAAGCTGAGGCATTATGCACTGAGCCAAACCAGCTAGGCCAGGATATGACATTTCTTAGCCCTCCAGCAGTGGGCCTTCATTTTTTTTCTCCAGGAGTGTTGTGGAAAAAACCTTAGATCATCTTTTTGGATTCTTATTACCCAAGTTACTAAGAATATTACCAGTGGCATACAGGGAGCTTAGCCAATGAGCAGTAAGAAAAGGTGTTTCCTCTGTAGTTCACTCTGATCACCAGCTCCACCTCTGCCCCTCCTGTCCCAGCTCCACCCCTGTCCAGGCCTGTAACCTCTGGCTGAGGATGCAGGCCTAGGAAGGAAACCCCCAAACCCCTCTGATTGCTGGCTTCACAGAGCCTAGGCCTCTGCAATCACCCGCTCTGATCCTGCCCCCTGCCATCACAGGCTCTGCCCTTTCTCCACTGGCAGCCTCTGGCCAAGGCTGCAGGCCTGGGCAGGGGACCCCTAGACCCTTGCATTGCAGGCTCCTCCCCTGTTCCTCTGATCACCAGCTCTGCCTTTGCCCATGTCTGAGGCCTCTGGCAAAGGCTTCTGGCCTGGACAGGGACCCCTAGCCCCCTCTGATCACCTGTTCTGCCCCTCGGACCTCCCATCCTCCCCCGCTACCTGCTTAGCTAACAGGCTTGACCACTTCTGTGGCGTGGCTGAGCCAGACTGTGTGCCGCCATCTTGTGGCCATGGGGGTGGCCATCTTTGTGATGGAGTGATGCCTAATTTGCATATTACTCTTTTATTAGATAGCATCCTAACTAATAAAAGTGTAATATTAAAATTAACCATGGCCTAAGCCATGCCCACCAGCCAATCAGAGCGACTGTATGCAAATTAACCCAGCCAATAAGGAGGCCGGCACTCAACCCCTTTTGTTCCTGCTCAGATTAAACAGGCAGCATCCATTGCAGCAGGAGTGAAACTGTTTGTGGGCCACCTTGGCTTCTCTCCGCTCCTGGGAACATCATATTTGCAACAAATGTTTCAATCCTAGGAGCTGAAGCAAACAGCAGGCCGTGCCTGTCTTCTAATTAAACATTGTTTCATTATAGAAGCCAGAGCTAAAGCAGAGAGGAGGTTTTGTTACTAGGCCCCAGCTTAAAGGAACAGTGTATCAATTATAGAAGATAAACAAACCCCAGGAACCTGCTTCCAGCCAGCCTTGCTGGGACATTGGGTCAATGGGAGCTGTGGGCAGCCTGAAAGCGCCCCTGAGCCCATCACCCACTCTGGCCATACCCCAATGGGGTGAGGATCCACACTGGGGGGGCTTGGCCAGCCTGCAAACAGCCATCAGCCCCTCACCCAGGCTGACCAGGCACACCAGCAGGTGGACATCCCCAGAGGGGTCCCAGACTGTGAGAGGGCACAGGTCAGGCTGATATACCTCCTGAGTGCACAAATTTTTGTGCACCACGCCCCTAGTATATATATTAATAGTAACAGGTGGTGAGCAGAATTGCTGACCCTTGGTATCTATTGCCAGTGTCCCCTGGTGTTGGACAGATTCATCCTGGTAGAGAATTACTCTTTTAAAGAGACCAGAGCCAGTGCAATCATGGATGCCTATTGTATGATAGTCTAGATATTTAAAACAGTCCATATTGAAAGATGTATTCTCTGGCTGAATGTGCATGGAGTTTAGGGGAATAGAAAACTCAGAATATAAGCTCCATGTGGGCAAGAATTCTAAAATTACTGTTTATCACTCCAGTACAGAAATTAGCATTATACCTGACTAGAGTGCACTATCAATAATAGTTGTTAAATATGTAAAAATATTATAAAAATAACTATAATAAAGCACATAGAGCTAGGTGGCAATTATTTTTATTATCCGTTTCTTTTAAACACACTCTCCTATACTCTTAGACTCTGCAAACCACATTTTCCTTGGCAAGATAGCACTCTCTTCAGTCTCTGCTAATAGGGATTTATGGAGACCAGAAGGCTGAGGGAGAAAGGGGATTATGCACCATTTTTGTTCAGTTGTTTTTTTTCTTGTACTTGTCAGTATCCCCTTAGCAGAGCTCTATCCTGACCATGGCCCTTTTTCCCATTAGTAGTAGTCTCTAAGACACTTATGAACCCATAACCATACAGTCCAATGAAGAGCCACCTTCCCCTGGGACATCTGAGTTTCAGCTTGAAACTCTGTTTCTTAACATTTAAAAATTCCAACCCCTTTTGTTCCTGTGCTTGTTGCTTACAGAAGGAAATGCCTTCATGTCTTTATCTTTTCAGTTTTTCAATACCTAGTTAAGAAATCTTTGTATTAAATTATCTTTGTTAAAGTAACACTTGTGGTTTCTAGGCTCAAACCTAACTCTAAATGATATAAGCTTAGTGAATACAAGAAAGGGGATGTCATGCATTCCTTTGGCAGCACAATGAAGATAGGAGAGTCACAATCCAACATCTGCCCATCTGATTCCTGGACAAAAACTTCCCCAGGAGATGGCACTCTGAAAGTCCCCGCCCTGAGATCCCCCTGCGTGACTGTACTAGGCAGGGTGGGGCTGCAGAGTTATAGGGCAGGACACGCCATTTAAGGAGGTTGAAGGGGGGCTCTGACTGTGCACTTGAGGTGGTGAAGAATGGTTCCTTTTCTAAAGCTACACAGTTCAATCACTATCTGAGTCTTCACCAAGAGACTTTCCAGAGAAAGAGCTCCCCCCAAGGTGTCCACTTGGTTAGCCAGCAGACCCCTCTGCAGGCCCTGAGCATGGCATAGTGGTGTCCTTAGTAGTTGGAAAACTGGGCAGTGCACTCCCCATGCTGGTGCTTAAACAATTGAAGAGCTGGACTCTTGGAAGGTGTGCCTGCATCTCTAGCACACTTTCTTCTCTCCAAGGTGTACTGAATCTCCAATGATTTTCACCACCAGAAGTTATGCGGACTCCTCTTCCTGTTTCTGTTGCTCTTGTTTGGGAATGCTGCATGGGTTGAGACCACACACCCCTGAGGGAACGGGAGTTTGCAGCCAAAATATCCCTCCAGCTTTTGAGACATCATGTGTGGATGATGTGGATGAGAGAACCAGCCTTTTCCATGTCTCTGCCCTTCTTACCAGTCTCTAAGTCCTTGGTTAGAATATATCAGTTTAGCTTGCCTTCAATGGGTTATTCAACTTGATTGATTTATAATATAGCTATAAATCATGTGTAGTGCCTGGAACAGATGAATGTAGCTTTCATCTTTTCTACAGCCATCCTGGAACCTCCTACTTCTTTGTTTTTTTATCCTTACAAATTAGATGCTAATTTATTATTATCCTATATAATAAAGGCCTAATATGCTAAGTGTCTGGTCATCCAGTCAGCCATTCAACCAATCAAAGCATAATATACTAGTGATATACTAAGTCTGCTCAACCACTTGCTATGACTTACCATCAGGGGGCAGATGCTCCAACTGGTAAATTAGCTTGCTGCTGGAGTCTGGCCAAAAGAGACTGAGCGAGATGGGCCAGACACACCCTGGAGCCCTCCCCTGGTCCCTCCCCAGCTGGCAACCTCCTGCATTCTTCCCTGGCCCTGATCATGCATGGGTGAGGTCCCTCAGGCTGACCTGTGCCCTCTCACAATCCGGGATCCCTCAAGGAATGTCTGAGAGCCAGTTTTAGCCCAATTGTGGAACAACTGGTCACTATGACATGCAATGACCACCAGGGGGAAGACTCTTAATTCCAGGAGCGTCTGAAGGAGTGCCACTCAGCCAGAAGCCAGGTTCACAGCTGGCTAGTGCAGTGGCAGTGGAGGGAGCCTCTTCTGCCTCCACACTAAGGATGTCCGACTGACAGCTTAGGCCTGCACAGGGAGCTGGCCTAAGCCATCAATTGGACATCTCCCAAGGGCTCCCAGATTGTGAGAGGGAGCAGGCCAGGCTGAGAAAACCCCCTCCCTGAGTACACGAATTTTGTGCACCAGTCCTCTAGCCTACATATATAAAAGCCTAAGTGACTATTACAGCTGGATGAGCAGATGGCTGGACAACTGGATGGTAGCTATGATGAACACTGACATTGGGAGACATTGAGGACTTGGAGATGGCCAGAGGAAGACACTTAATGCAGTAGCTGCCCCTGGTGGTCAGTGCACTCCCACAGCCAACTTCTCATGGCCGGCCATCCTCCCAGGGTCCCTTCCCCCTGAATGCCAGCCAGGCTGAGGAATTCTACCAGTGCACGAATTCGTGCACCAGGCCTCTAGTTTTATACAGTCTATGCTCCCTAAATTCACTCACATATTGAGCATTTTATTCCTTTCCAGTTCTTTAGTGTTAAATTTTCTTCCTTCTGAAATAATCCTTTACAATAATGATTCTGAAATATCTAATATAATAAAAGAGAAACATGCAAATTGACCATTACCACCAGCCAATCAGAGTGGCTGTGTGCAAATTAACCCAGCCAAGATGGAGGCCAACAGCCATGGAGCTAGAGCAAACCAAAGGCTTCTGTTGCAACTGCCTGCCTAGGCTGGCTGAGCCTCTGCTCACAGCCATGCCCACCAGCCAATCAGAGCAGCTGTATGCAAATTAACCCAGACAAGATGGAGGCTGGCAGGGTGGCTCTGCACTGGGAGCCTCCACGGCCGGCCGGCAGAGCTGTTCCAGGTGTTTCAGCTCAGTGGGAGGGGGGGTCTGGCCTGGGGCCTCCTCGAGGCATCCAGGAGCAGCTGTCCTGGGTCTGCTGCCTAGCTCCGCCCCCAGGAGCCTCCGAGGAGTATCCAGGAGCACCTGTCCCGGGTCCACTGCCTGGCTCCACCCCCTGGGGGCCTCCCCAGGGCATGCAGGAGCACGGGGCCTCTGCAGGGTGTGCAGGAGCAGCCGTCCTGGGTCTGCTGCCTGGCTTTGCCCCCCGGAGGCCTCTGTGGGACATCCAGGAATGCCTGTCCTGGGTCCACTGCCTGGCTCTGCCCTGGGGGCCTCCGCAGGGTGTCCAGGAACACCCGTCCAGGGTCCGCTACCTTCATCCACCCCCCGGGGCCTCCACAGGGCGTGCAAGAGCGTCTGCTGCACAGTGCGGAGAATCCGAAGCCAGTTCACTGCCCAGCTCCACGCTGGGTGTGTTTGCTCAGCAGCAGGGCCCCACTGAGGGATTCTGCACCAGTGTCCACCCCTGGCTCGCCACCCAGCTCTGTGCCAGGTGTGTCCCCTCAGCGGTGGGGGCCCACCAGGCATGTGCGATCGTGGACCCTCCAGTGGGAAACGTCCAGGCCTGCACTCAGCAGCCCCCAGTGCACGAACCCTGAAGGGGCTGTGGGAAGCCTGAAAATGGCCCTCAGCCCCTCACCCAGGCTGGCCAGGCATGCCAGCAGGTGGACATCCCCCCCGAGGTGTCCCAGACTGCAAGAGGGCACAGGCCGGGCTGAGGGACCCCCACCCCCCGAGTGCACAAATTTTTGTGCACCGGGCTCCTAGTATCTAATCTAATAAAAGAGAAATATGCAAATTAACCCTCACTCCATTATACCTAAGCCATGCCCACCAGTCAAGCCATGCCCACCAGCCAATCAGAGTAACTGTATGCAAGTTAACCCATCAAAGATGGTGGTTAATTTGCATACACAGGCAAGCATAGACTGAAGACAGCATAGAAGGAAGCCAAGTGCTGCAGAAGGGAGTCAAGTGGTGGAGAAGGGAACAGAGCTGAAGCAGGGAGGGAGAAGGGAGGGAGGGAGCCAAAGTGGCAGAGAAGGGAGTTGAGGCGGCAGAGAAGGGAGCCAAGGTGAGCTTCACTCTCTTCTCGACTTCGCTCTGGCTCAGGAAGCCCTATTCTTGCAGGAATCTTCCTGCAATGGGCCTCTAGTTATACATAAGAATAAACTGGAGGGCTTATTAAATTAGACACAGGTTTCTGAACACCTGATATGTGCACAAGCTCCTTCTATGGAGGGAGACATTGAGGACTTGGAGATGGCCAGAGGAAGAACATAGCCACAGTAACCTTGGCCTCCCTCATCTCTGGGGAAAATTGCAGTCAGCTTTTAAATCTGTGCTAAATTAGCAGCCTGACCCTCTAGCAGCAACTTTTGAAGTAAATAGGCTTTTCTCAGGACAAGAATGGGAGATAGCTGTTTCTGTCTGCTCCCTGTGCTGAAGCTGAACCTCTGTGGTCCTCAGCGAGTCTTTGAGAGCCAGTTAAGAAACTATTTCTTTGTTATTGACTTATGGGTCTCATGAACAGATGCCTCATTGGCTTTCATATTTAATGGATTTAGGAGCCTGTTTCTCAGGTGGAGTCTTAAAAGTTAGGGTGCTAGATATTGGGTCCAATTCCTTTGCTCTTCAGGGAAAAACTAGAGTTGTGAGTTCCTTCCTGATTGTGCTGGGATGTGGTTTATGGTGAGTGTGGTTCGGACCTTCTACCCATTTCAGTGTGGGCATTTTCTCACTCACCTGATGTGAAGGACTCACTCAGCTAGTGTCTGGATCTCTTTCAGTGGCAATTGCTCCATGCATAGCTATAGATTTGGTGTGTCTGTGGGAAGGTGAGTTCAGGAGCCCCATATTTCACCATTTTGGAACAGAACCTGGTCTTTCTTTTCACTCACTTCTTACTTTTCTTACCAAACCTGTTCCCTCACAGAAACACACACCTCAATAAATGGAATCTCATTGATTTTTGTGTGTAGATCAAAAACTTCAATAAGTTTTGTTTGTTTGTTTGTTTTTTCATAGTTTTGCATATTACTTTTTTTTTATTCATATCATTCTCTCCTCACTCTCTAATCTCAAGCTACACTGACTTTCTACCATTCAAACAAACAAGCAACCACCTTCTCTCCTTAGGGCCTTTGCATGTACTGTTCCCTCAGGTCTTCATATATATATATATATATATATATATATATATATATATATATATATATATTTTACTTCCTTGTCTCTTTCATGTCATTTTTTCTATGACACTTAATGTGTAGACTGTCCCTGGACACACTTTACATTTTAAAACAGTAGTCTAAATTAGTATATGTTCTATTCCTTTTACCTGTTTTATTTATATATATAAATAACATATTTATATAAATAACATATTAACATATACCACTAACACATCATGTATTACACTTGTTTAGTGTCTGAAATATTAGCTTATTTTCTTTTTTACTTAATACTATATTTCCACTGTCATCAATAGTGCCTGGTACACAAAATGTGGTTAATATATTTTTATTGAATAAATAAATTAACATTAAGGATTATGTTCTCTTACTTTTCTTCTTCTGTGATATTATTTGATCCTCATTTATTTTAAACTTTTTTGTTTCTCACTTTTATATAACTTTTCCTTTTCCCTCCTAATTCAAGAAAGAGATTATAAGCTCTTTAATGGTAGTAATGTAATCTATTCAAATTATCTCCTTTTAAAAACCAAGTTTAAGATACCTAATTCTAAGAGATGATTATTTACTCATTTATCAATTTCTGCAATAAAAACTTTTCATTGGGAATCTATTAAAATTAACTAGTAGCCCATTGCAGGAAGATTCCTGCAAGAATAGAGCTTCCTGAGCCAGAGCGAAGCAGAGAAGGGAGCGAAGCCCACCTCGGCTCCCGTCTCTGCTGCCTCAACTCCTGTCTCTGCTGCCTCAGCTCCTCCCCTCTCCCCCCCACTTCTCCCTCCCTTCTTCACCGTCTCCGCTGCCTCAGCTCCGTTCCCTTCTCCACTGCTTGGCTCCCTTCTGCAGCACTTGGTTTCCTTTGTTGTCTTTAGTCTTCGCTCTCCTGTGTATGCAAATTAACCATCATCTTTGAAGCCTCTTGTTTGCTCTAGCTCTGTGGCTGCCGGCCACCATCTTGGCTGGGTTAATTTGCATACAGCCACTCTGATTGGCTGGTGGGCGTGGCTTGGCTGGTGGGCATGGCTTAGGTGTCTTGGAGTGATGGTTAATTTGCATATTACTCTTTTATTAAATTAGATGATTCATTCAATACGAAGTCTGGTACATGATCAATAAGTATTATTTTATTTATGAAAAATTGACATTTTAATTAATATTTTAGTTGTTACCAAATTTATAATAGACTACATAATTATCACTATTATTTATTATGCATATTGCTCAAATATTTAGAATAGTCTCTGGTTTTTATTTATATTTAATTTATTATACCTTTGAAGATAAATTATACTTTTAAAAACTAAATCATGCTTGTTATTTTCTTTACTCATGATTTCTTTAGTAGTTCTGGTGAGAAGGTTTAAAAAATTTATAATATATAGGTTCTCAATAATTACTTTGTTTTGCTGAATACAAAAAATGTTCTTAAATTCCAAAATGAATTACTTTATAAAATATGTATTTGTCAGAAAACAACAACAACAGTAGCACAATTTATAATATGTTTAGGTCTAGTTTAGAGTTATACACATAAATGTTCCAAAATGTGTCATGAAGAGAAGGCTAAGGGAATAAAGAAAAAGCTTAACAAGGAGACAAATGCAGCATTGAGGAAATCATGCCATTTTGGCCAGTGACCTAAATGGGACAGAGCTGGGATGAATTATGTGGACATTCAGATCCATAATAGAGAACTAACGTTGGTTAAATGATTATGTTTTGGTAGAAGACAAAGTACAATGTATACCTAGATATTTTTTGCTTTGTGGATGCCAATTCTCACCTGTAGGCTAGAACACAAGTTAGCATTTCTTCTGAATTATTGTGAGTTTGAAATGTATGTATAATAAATCATGGGGAATCTTTTTAATAATTTTTTAAAAGTCTAAATCACAAGTAGTGCAAACTTGCTAAGGAAAAAATTTCATCTTTAAAAATCCTTATAGGGCAGTCCCATGTGGATTATACTTAAAACAATTTCAATTTGTTGACATTAATCCTCTCTTTCAGAAGCAATAAAGGCAGTTATAAGGGTCCTTTTGTCTGTTTAATTAGTTCTTGTTCTAAATCCTTTACGTAGCTCTGAAAAATCAATTTGTACATTGGTCAAATCCAACAAAATTAACTGTAGAAATGAGGGGTTGTAGGAGCTAAGTCCTGTGCGGAAGAGGCATTAGGGAGGTGGATAATAGAGTCATAGATTTTTCTAAAATCACTGTATTGTGGTATTGGGATACCGTGGAAGGAGCAGAAGAACAGCCAGTCCTAAATCAATGACAGGTAAGAAGTGCTAAATGCTTGCTTCTACAGTTACTCATTGAACATTTAAAAATTATTCTATTGTTAATTTCTTAGCACCTGCATTTTATCTTAAAGTAATGGCAAGGGTTACAAATGATAGCTTTTATGTCATTTGCAATAAAGTACATTTCACTTATAGTAGAAACTAGATATCTTATAACTTATGAATGCTATAGTGGATGTCCCTGAATCCTAATTTAAGCAGTTGCTAAGCATTTTTCTTTTTATTCGACATGATTAGTTTGGAAAGAGGGACAGTATTTGAAAGCCATTCTTGTATCCTGCATTCTAGTATCTTATAGGTAAGTTTCTTAGGAACCAGAATCCATCCTCTAGAGAACAGGCTGATAACTGTTGTTATGAATTTCACTTCTCCTGGGAAGAACATTGTATTTTGTATGCATTGCGATAGAGAGATCTGTGGTAAAGAACATTTTGAATTTTGGAGATATGTTTTTATCCCAGACACATCTGCTTAAAGCCCTTCTACTTTCCAAGGGCAAAGAATGCCTTGTAGTTATGATATTTTGCATGCTTTAGATCTCAGCCATAAGAAACCCATTTGTTTTTAAGAAAGAAGAAAAAGAAGATATTGATTAGGAGATACACTGAATAGATGGTGTAGCAAAATATCATGCCAAGTACCATATATCTGTATGTGTAGGGGAGAAACACACACACAGAGAATGAGAGACAGAGATAAAGACAGATGGTTTAGCCAAAGATGTTGAAGATTAAGTTTTAAATATGATCACCCCCAGAATAGAGTAAGAACTGTACATTATTTATTTATTTTAATAAAAAAACACAGACTTTGTGAGATATAATATGTATATAGGTTTCTCAAAAAGAAAATATCTCTATATGTTTGAATTTAAATAATTTCTAAAGTTCTAATACAGAAATCCCTTGTCTCTGTGCCATCTCAACTGGAAAAAAAATTTTTTTTTGTTAACTAGTCAATAAAAATCAACTAGAGAGTAAAAGATAATCGGTCCACAATTATGACCCCATAATGTTATTAATTCTTTTAATTTTGTGTATATACAACTGAGAACAGAAATGCACAATTCCTTTGGAAATTCTTGTTACCTATAAATATGACCAGTCAATTTTCAAGTAAAATAACAAGTAAAAGCCTCTTACTTTCTCGCCAACATAGTTTTTCTTCCTCTTATTCCAACAACAACAAAGAAATCCACATTGCATTGTATTCTAAATGAATATCTACTAAGTCTTGAGTAGTGCTTGTGTTGAAGGATAAAGAAGCCTGGGGGTGGGGTGGTTTACAGAGAAAATGAGCAGATTGCAGAGCCAAAGCTGGATAGAAAGGCAATGGATTCCAGAAGGAGGCTCCCACTAAAAGACGTGCTTGCTTGTTTAGAAGGCTGCTCTAGATTCATCCAAATGTGCCCTAAGTATTTGCAAGCATCTTTGCCCTTCTGTTCTGGAGAGCAGGCATCCATGATCTCATGTGATTGTTGCAGTAAGGGACAAACATTAAATCATTCTACAAATGAAATCAATTTATTAAGACAAATACTGGAAAGAAGGTAATTTGGGGCTAAAACAATTTCATTTCAAACTGCTTGTTAGAAATATTGAAATGTTAGAACTTTCCAGTATGATTCTGATCCTGAACAAATGTGTTTTGCTTGAGAAGTTAAAGGAATTGTGACAATATTTTATTAATATTCAAATGTAGATAAAGAAAAGTGCAAGGCAGATGTTTATAAGCATAAATGATGGCGACCTTTTGGAAAGTGATTTATAACAGAAAGTTGAGCAGAATTGATACAACTTCCTAAAATTAGAGTCTATTACTTTGTTTTAGAAAATGTATAAAATTTTTATCATATACATACATTGCACAGTTTTGGTATTTGAATATTTATATTGCACCAAGGTATAGGTTCTACTTTTTAAAATTATATTTTATTAATTTTTAAAATTATATTTTATTGATTTTTTACAGAGAGGAAGGGAGAGGGATAGAGAGCTAAAAACATCAATGAGAGAGGAACGTCGATTAGCTGCCTCCTGCACACCTCCTACTGGGGCTGTGCCCACAACCAAGGTACATGCCCTTGACCAGAATCGAACCCGGGACCTTTCAGTCCACAGGCTGATGCTCTATCCACTGAGCCAAACCGGCTAGGGCTATAGGTTCTATTTTAATATTTTTAATCAAGTGTACACACATATAAGGGTAACAAAAACTACCATGTAGAAGATACCAACCATGTGCCAATCACTGCATTAAGTGCTTTTGTAATTTTGTTTTGTTTTTAATTGTCATAAATGTCTGAGTTGATATCTTCATCTCCATTTTACAGTTGTTAAAATTGAGTCTCAGAGTGTCTTAACTTATTCAAGTTTATAAAACCAGGGAGTGATTAAGTGAAGTTAGGTTCATATGAATCCAAAACCCTTTCTTTGTATAACAGAAAATTGTTTTACAAACAAATAAATAAGTGCACATATATCTTAGTTTGTTTTCTACTTTATGTCAAGGGTAAGTATGGCAAACTACTTAATGCAACTTATGTTCCCTCCTGGATGGGAAAAAGAAACTATTACTTTTTCTTACATTCTGCCAATCTCTTATTTTGTTTCATTTTTATATGGGCCTAAACCTTGGCGAAGAAAACTTCTTAGTTGCTATCAGCTTATTATGACAAAGCAATATTATGATTTCTACTTGAGGCTATAGTAACATGCTTGTATGCTACATTGCCAGGAAAGCCAGATGAGATTAAAGGACTTAGTAATTCACTTGTTGTATATATTTACAATGTTTTACATTTGCACAGTGCTATACAATTATCTCCTTTTCCTAGCTATTATGTAAACTTTATTATACACTAGAGGCCAAGTGCATGAAATTCATGCACTGTGTGTGTGTATGTGTGTGTGGCGGGGGGCGTCCCTAAACCGGCCTGCACCTTCTGGCAGTCCAGGATCCCTCACTCCTTACCGCCTGCCTGCTCACTGTTCCTCACCACCGAGCTCACTGCTCCTTAGCAATGCCATGGAGGCAGGAGAGGCTCCCGCCACTGCCACTGTGCTCACCAGCCGTAAGCACTATCTATCTGTACAGTTGTCTGTGGGCCAACTGCTGTCTTTCTTCTCACTTAGGGCGAGCAGCATGTGAGGGCACAGTGCACTGTTATGGAACACAGAGGGCTGTCTGGAGCTGAGGGGAGTGTCTGGGCCCATGGGGTGAGAGATGGACACAGAGGAAGCTATCTCACCCAATTGTGGGGCAGGCTGGCTGGCCTTCATCTGCCTGACCCCATGCTGGGAAGGACTAAGCAGGGTGTCTGCCTTTCTATTCTCCATCCTTCCATCTGTGACACCTGTCACCCTTGCCAGGCCTCCCCCAAAGTGAGGTCAGCTCAATTCCTGAATGTAAAAGGGGGGGATGGGGAGCTCCACTCCAGTGCCCCCTGATTCCCAGCAACAGGACCTGGTCAACAGGACATGATGTCAGGACGGTGGCCACAGCTGCAGAACATAGATCTGTTTCAAGAAAAGTTGGGAATGCAGCCTTTCGCATGAGCCCCTATCCCAAAAGGTGGCAGTTTATTCACATTGTGGCAAAGACACCTTCAAGAGTAACATAAGTGGGTAAAGTCAGGGCCAAACCGGGCCATTTCCTCATCCAATCTCTCTGAGGTGTGTGGACAGAACTGAGTTTCAGCTCTTCGAAGGACACTTCTGGTTTTTGTTTTTTTTTTTAAGCCTAAAGGACAGTAGTCTGTCTCCATTCTTGTTCTTTGGGGTTTTTTCACCATCAGATAAAAGGATACATACATTGGAGCAATCCTTTCGATGTACAGTATTCTAGGTGTGATACAATATACCCATGTGATGACAACAGAGCCCCTCAGAGGGAGGGAGTTGACAGATGGGGAGCAGGAAATTCTGAAACCAAAATGATGACAGAGACTCTAAGCTAAGCCTTTCCTTCACGCATCTGACACCTCTCCTCAGGTGGCCTGTGGGCCGGGCGTCTGCTGGACCTTTACCACTTGATGTCCTGGCTGCTGGCAGGCTGCCCTGGGCCCTGCTAGGTGGTGTGCAGGGCCACCTGGGTGCAGGGGGACTTGCCTACCCTCCCCTTCCCCACCCAGCCACTCCTGGTGCAGCTCCTGCACATGGGTGATGTTCTCCGGGGGCCACACCAGGATGGCAGCGTAGATGCCTCCATCTGCCACATCAGTGCCCGGTCTGCACACCCTGTCCTCGCCTGGGCCTGGCCCCTGACACTTAGACATGCCCGGCGCAGGCCAGGACCTCCACGAAGTGGCAGGGGAACTTGTCCTCTACAGCTTCAGGACCACTTCTGGGTGTTCCGAAAGCCGCAAGCAGCCTCAAAGTGCAGCAGAACCTCTCCGTTTCTTTCGAGGGTGACCTCCTGGAATGGAAGTCTTTGTTCCTCAGTGCAGTAGGTGAGCGCCCTCATGTCCTCACTGAACAGCTCCTTGGCCATGTGCCTGAAGATGTGTGCCAGGTACCTGTCAGACTCACCTCCTCCTTCACGTCTCCAAACAGAGTGTCCATGGCAGCGTCATTCAAGGTGAGGTCACTTTGCTCCATTATCAGACAATTTCACCTGGGGTTAACATGCAGTCAGCACCCCTGCCCATGAGAAGCTGTGGGAACATCTTCTCAAAGAGCCTCCAGGTTCTTGTCATAAAACAGGCCCGCAATGACATGGAAAATCTTGTCTGGGGACAGGGTCTGCCATCTGGTGAAGTAATCCTGCACCAGAGAGCCCATGATCTGCTGGGGAGACTTGGCCATGCAAAGGTCGGGGGTGATGAGGTGACCCAGCACATGCTCTGCATATGGGTCCCAGCCAGGGCAGGCGGAGGTCAGCATGGGTAGCCAGGGCTCTTCCTCACAGTCCTGGCAGTACTGACACACAAATTCCTTCTGACTCTCCAGGATACTGAAGGCAGCAGCTATCTTCATGTCAAAGACAGTACTCCCCAAGGCTTTTGAGAAAGCTGCAGAGCTTTCTGGATACATCAGTGACATCGAGACTGAATTTAGCAGCAAAATAAGGCGGAGACTAAGGACACATGGACACTGCCAGCACCTTGTGCTGAGAGGTATCACATTTCTTATTAAGGTTCAGAACACGGAAGAAGTCGTTGGTGTTATGTTGAGAGACTTGGACTTCTTCCTCTGCTGTTACACAACTGTCACATGCCAGGCAGTCCTCACAAATGTCTTGACATTGGCCAACTTATGGAATTCTCCCTTCTCTCCATTCTCCTGAGCCGGACTCTGGACGCTGACTGCAGTATTCTCTTGGTCATCGGTTTTTTTTTTTGTTTTTTTTTTTAACATTCCTTCTGTGTGCAGTGATCACAATTCATCTGGAGCGGGTGAGCAGAGTCCCGCTCGAGTGACTTGGAGGAAGCACAGAGAGAGCAGTCAGTCATTGCTAGTTGCCCCTAGCACTGCTGGTGGTATCCTTTCTTCCTTGTGGAGCATCTAGGGAGGGTAAGCAGCCACAGTGTCCACGGCCGAGTTCCAGGAGGCTGGCAGCACTGTCGGGATCTTGCTGGAGGCACTGGGCCATTTATGCCTGACCTGTCCTCTGGAGATTGAACCTACAGGACTACTAAGGAAGCCAGTCCCCAGTTCGGCTTGCCTCTGCCACTGGTTGATTGGAGTCTGAGGGCCAAGAGGAGGGACCAAGTGGTCTGCCTTCCTCTTGCTCACCAGTCATTGCTACCACAGATTCATTGGAGCCTGAGAGACCCTGGTTCCCCGTTAGCCATCTCCTGATCAATGGAACCTGAGGGCCAGGGGATGGACAGGTCATCCATTCAGTCATTACAGACCCTGGGTTTTTATGTATTAAGATGGTATCACACAATGTAGAAGCTCAAGCACACTGAAGTTAGATCATTCCTCCAAAATGTGAATGAGAGAATTCTGAATAATTCAGAGCTCAAGACACATTTACTTCATTACGGAGAAGGTATTCAAGATTGTTTTGATGACCTTTCACATCTGCTGAATTGTCTGGTGTCACATGGATTATAACCCTCATCTCCCCAGATTCCTCTAATTTATAAATAGCTTGAATCCTTAATTCCCTACCATTGATGATTATCAGGTTCATAAGTTACATAATTAACTAAATAAGAAAGAAAAGTGGGATAAATTTAAAACAGAAATGTGACCATATAGTCAATGATACCGAATAGTTGTATCCTTAAATAATGGTCATTGCTTCCTGCTCTCACTGAAGTCCATTCTTTAAAATTTATTCTTCTAAATTAGAATTTTATAAGGTAAAGGCTAAAATAATTCCCATTTTACTAAATTTATTTAACAATTGATGTATTTGACCAATATTTTGTTTGCTTCTTAACCTGTGTTAAAAAAATTAAGAAGATATAAAGTTTATTCTGTTAGAATGTTACAATCTTTGGAATCCAAAATTAAAGGTCAAAAGGTAGATTTCAGAGGTACATAAAGAAAACAACAGTAATAAGTGTGGCCATTTCTATTATATTCATAATTTTTTTTCAGGAGTTAATCTGCAAGATCATCAGATATCAGTTGTTTGTTTATGCCATTTCTATTATTGAAAATATATAATTTAGTTAAATCTTATTAAAGAACAAACAAAATATAAGAATAAAAACAGTTGTTTTTTCATGTTAAAAATAAATCAAAATTGCCCTAGCTGGTGCAGCTCAGTGGATAGAGAGTCAGTCTGCAGACTGAAGGGTCTGGGGATCCATTCCTGGTCAAGGGTACATGCCTGGTTGGGGACTTAATCCCCAGTAGGAGGTGTGCAGGAAGCAACTAATCAATGATTCTCTCTCATCATTGATGTTTCTATTTCTCTCTCTCCCTTTCCTTTCCTCTCTGAAATCAATAAAAAAAATATTTTTTTAAAAATGTCAAATTGTTTGGAAAGACTCAGCAAAATATTCTCTAAATTAATTTATATTTAAGTTGATGTGGCAGAATCATGCACAGCTGACCCTTGAAAAATATGGGTTTTATCTGAGTGGCTCCACTGACATACAGTTGTTTTCCAGATGTTGTTTTTCATCTGCAGTTGGGAGCCTGAGGGTCCAGAGGGTCAACTGTATGTAGTGATTGGTGCCATTTTATATAGGGAATTTGAGCATCCACAGATTTTGGTTCTGTGGTGGATGGGGTGTCCTGAAACCAATCCCTTACAGATACTGATTAACAGCTTATGTTTGAGGGAGTTAAAGTTATACCTGGATTTTTTACTGTGTAGGAAGGGTGTCAGAACCCCTAGCCCATGTTGTTCAAGGATCAACTGTCTATGTATTAGGGGGAATCAAAGAAATCTAGAAGGATACTGTACACATTATTTTACAAAAGTTTTAAAATCTTACCACTTCAATTATATGGCTCAGTTATGAATATTACCTCAATCAGGGGATTCATAGCAAAGAAAATAATTTGTTTGACTTGTGTGGTTGAGTGACTATCCTATATAATAAAAGGGTAATATCAAATTGACCCTAACAGCAGAACCACTGGGAATGACTGGTCACTATGACACACACTGACCATCAGGGGGTAGACGCTCAATGCAGGAGCTGCCCTCTGGTGGACAGTGTGCTCCTACAGAAGGAGCTCTGCTCAGCCACAAGCCAGGCTAATGGCTGCCAGTACAGCGGTGGTGGCAGGAGCCTCTCCCACCTCCACAGCAGCGCTAACGATGTCCAACTACAGCTTAAGCCTGCTCCCCACTGGCAAGTGGACAACCCCCAAGGGCTCCCAGGCTGTCAGAGAAGTGTCTGACTGCCAGCTTAGGCCCAATTCCCCGGGGAGCCCAGTCTGCCAGAGGGCACAGGCTGGGCTGAGGGATCCTCCCGAGTGCACAAATTTTTGTGCAACAGACCTCTAGTAGATAATATCTATAACCATAATTTGTTTTAGATGTATATATATATATATATATATATAATATGTATTAGTAAAATTTGTATGTGTATATGCATGTATCTCTTTCATTTTTCTTAATCTATTTTTACATTCATTAGTTAATACCAACTATATATTTCAATCTTCTATAATAATAAGAGCATGAAATCTAATTAAACTAGACAGCCAAATGAGCTTTTGGACATCCTTTTGGATGAACCTGCAGCAGCAGAGGTCAAGGCCAAGAAGTGGTTATGGGTGATCTGGCATGCAGGCAGAGTGGTAGGGGTGATCAGACAGGCAGGTGAGCAGTTAAGGGTGATCAGGCAGACAGGCAAGCAGTTAGGGACAATCAGGCTGGCAGGAGAGCAGTTAGGGGCATCAGGCAGGCAGTCAGAGTGTTTAGGGGCAATTAGGAAGGCAGGCAGGTGAGCAGTTAGGAGCCAGTGGTCCCAGATTGCAAGAAGGATGTCCGACTGCCAGTTTAAATTGTCAGTTGCACATTTCCTGAGGGATCCCAGATTGCGAGAGGGTTCAGACCGAACTGAGCTACCTGCCCATACATGAATTTCATGCACTGGGCCTCTGGTATTAGATGAAAGACTTGTACCATTCTTGAGAAACATTTTGTTATACTTATTAAAATCATGGATTTTTGAGTCAAATAAATCAGCAATTTCCCTTTACTATTTGTATCTGTTTATTTACTTAGCATGTTTTCTGATATTATTGGAAACCACTCAATAATAATAAGTCCCAAGATTTATGCTATCTGCAATCCTAATTACTACCAGCCAATAATATGTGCAACTTGGAATATTGCCACTGTATAAATTTTATCTTGGGAGATTTCTTAAATCACCATGCTGGGAATTTACATAATTTTCCACTTATGTTTCTGCATTTCTATGCTCTGACCATTCCTTACTTACATGTTCATTTTAGTAGTATACAACATCCCTTTTGTTTCTGAGGTAAAATATTACATATATCATATGTATATATGATATCTAACATAATCTATATATATAAAAGGCTAATATGAAAAGTGTCCCCTTGGGAGTTCGACTGGGAGACTGGGAATTTGATCACTTTCTATGACGTACTCTGACCACCAGGTGCAGTATGGAACAAATAAAGGCCTGGCCAGCAGCCAGAAGGCCCTGATCACCAGCCAGGCCTAGGGACCTTACCCGTGCACAAATTTCATGCACTGAGCCTCTAGTATTTTATATAATATCATATGCACGTATGTCTGATCTATTCTATATAATAAAGAGGTAATATTCTAAATTGTGATGATGTCTGAGTCACATCCAGACAGAAGTTGGTGGGTGTGGGTGGGGGCGGGGACTTCCACCCTCAGCTCAGGTGCGTGCAGGGCTTTCCAGAGCTAAGGTCAAGCTGCCTCAGAGGTGGAGGCTGCTCTCCATGTCTGGTGCGCAGACGCACCTGGTCTGTCCCCTCATAATGGTGCTACCCACTCTCCTGGAGTAGTTAGTGAAACTTAACAAATAAGAAGCAGCTCTGAAGATTATAAATTGTGTACTGAGAACACCACAGGCTGAGGAGGGCTGTACAGGTCAAGACTCTTAGATCAGTTGTAGCAGCCTCCCATGCCACCCAGTCCTCCTGGCCCCCACCTCAGCCCGCCTCTGCCCACAGCTGAGGCCAAACCCTACGAGTTTCCTGAGAGCTCTCACCTCGCACCTCACTTTCCAGCCCAGCCCACCAGTGCCTGTAGCAAGCTAACTTACCAATCGTATTTGTTTTGTTAATGATTTAAAAATATAAATTTCTATACCAATATTTTAATGACACACGTAAAATATAATTAACCTTAGTAGCACAATTGTGAACATATTTTTAAAAACATGTATTTTAATAATGTATTTATTTTTAAAAGCAATCTTTGGACTCATTCTGAAGCTATTATTGGGGGGAGCATTTATGTTTATTTTATTAATATTAAAATTAATTCAGACATATTCTTGAAAAATTGGCTGTTTTTTGTTATTAATCATTTAACATATTTTAGAATGTTTTAAAATTATTTTCCTTCTTTTTAAATAAAATATGAGTTTCATTAAAATATTTTACTATTCAAATATTTGCTTTACAGCATAAGCATGGCATATTAGGACATAGTTAAAAAAATCAAGAAAATATTTTATCCTGAATCATGCACATTTACTACATTTATTTTAATTGAATATATCTAAGTTACTTTATAATCATATAATCTATTGCATTATTTTATTAATATTATTAAATAATATATTTATTAAATAATATGTACTTTATCCTATAAAATACTTATAATTTATTGGTATATTATGTCAACATAGATTTAATTTTTTTTCATATTTTCAGTTTTTTTAAATTAAATCTTTATTGTTTCGATTATTACAGATGTTCCTTTTTTTTAACCTGCATAGCTTCCCTCCACCAGTTTCCCCCTCACCCCATGCCCTTACCCCCACCACTGTCTTCATTCATAGATGTAAAATTTTTGTCCAGTTTCTTCCCATACCCCTCACACCCCTTTCCCCCTGAGAATTATCAGTCCATTCCCTTTCTATGCCCTTACTTCTATTCTATTCACCAGTTTATTCTGTTCATCAGATATTTCTATTGACTTAATTGTTATATTCACTAGTTGATAGATATGTATTTGTTGTCACTTTGTTGTTCATAATTTTTATTTTTACCTTTTTCTTCTTATTCCTCTTCTTACAGAATGTCCTTCAGGATTTCAAGTAATTCTGGTTTGGTGGTGATGTACTCCTTTAGCTTTTTCTTTGAAGCTCTTTATCTGACCATCAATTTTACATGATAGCTTTGCTGGGTAGAGTAATCTTGGTTGTAGGTTCTTGCTATTCATCACGTTGAATATTTCTTGCCACTCCCTTCTGACCTGCATGGTTTCTGGGAAATCAGCTGATAGTCATATGGGTACTACCTTGTAGGTAACTAACTGTTTTTCTCTTGCTGCTTTTAATATTCTCTCTTTGTCTTTTGCCCCTGGCATTTTAATTATGATGTGTCTTGGTGTGGTCCTCCTTGGATTCCTGTTGTTTGGGATCCTCTGCATTTCCTGGACTTGTAAGTCTATTTCTTTCACCAGGTAGGGGAAGTTTTCTGTCATTACTTCTTCAAATAGGTTTTCAATATCTTGCTCTCTCTCTTCTTTTGGCATCCCCTATAATTCTGATGTTGGTATGCTTAAAGTTGCTCCTTACACTATCTTCACACTTCTGGATTCTTTTTTCTTTTCCAGTTGGGTGCTCTTTGCTTCTTCATTTTTCAAATCTTTGACTTGATTCTTGTGAAACTCTAATCTGCTGTTGGATCTCTGTATAATATTCTTTATTTCAGTCAGTGTATGCTTAATTTCTAGTTGGTCCTTTTTCATATCCTCGAGGGTCTCACTAGATTTATTGAGGGTCTCACTAAATTTATCAGCG
>PVJC01015242.1:0-35326 GCA_004026665.1 Murina feae
GCAGGTATGTGCCCTGATGGGGAATTGAACCGGCAACCTTCTGGTACAGGAGACGATGCTCAATCAACTGAGCCACATGAGCTAGGCAGAGGATTTTTTAATTTCTCTTTTAAGTTCTTTGGCCCAGTGGTTGCTTGGTAGCACGTTGCTTAATCTCCACAGATTTGTGAATTTTTGTTTTTGTTTTATAATTGATTTCTAGTTTCATACCATTGTGGTCAGGAAAGATGCTATGACTTCTTAAACTTATTGCCTTGTTTTGTGGCCTCACACGACTTACCCTGGAGAATGTCCGTGTGCTTGAGAAGAGTGCACATTCTGTTGATGAGGTAGAATGTTCTGTACACACAGGCGGACTCATAGATATTGCAAGTCAGTTCCAGACTCACAATGAAGTGTGAGCTTTTTGCTGGTGGAAGGTCTTGCCTTCAGTTTGTAAAAAATGCAACATCTGGGAAGCCCAGTAAAGCAAAACACAATAAAATGAGGTACCTCTCTATGTCTGAAGTTCTTTTGGTCTAAACGTTTAGAGCCCATATTTCCTTACTGATGTTTCATCGGGATGATCCATTCTTTTGTGAAAGTGGGGTATTAAGGTGCAATACTGTTATTTTATTATTTCTCCCGTTAGGTCTCTTAATATTTGCTTTATATATTTGGGGGTCCTGTGTTGGGTGCATACATATTTACAAATGTTATATCCTCTCATGGGATTGACCTTTTATCATGATGCGGTACCCATCCTTGTCTTTCACTAGAGTCTTTGTGTCCAGGTCTGTTTTGTCTGATATAAGTATAGCTATCCCAGTTTTCTTTTGGTTTCCATTTCCATGGGATACCTTTGTCCCTTCACTTTCAGTCCATATCCTCACATCTGAATTGAGTGTCTTGTAGGCAGTACATAGATGGGTCTTGTGTTGTTGTTTTTTTATCCACCCAGGCACTCTATGTCTTTTGATTGGAGAATTTAGTCCATTGCATTTAAAGTAAGTATTGGTAGGTGTGTACTTGTTGCCATTTTAGTTGTTTTCTGCTGTTTTGTGTGTGTTTCCTCTGCTCCTGCCCTTACTCTCTTCCTTTGAGTTTCGTGATTGTCTTAGATTCTTTTCTCTTTATTGTTAGTGTGTCTACTACAGGTTTTGCTTTATAGTTATGAGGCTTACATAAAACAGCCAGAAACAGTCCATTCTAAGATAAGAACTGAAGTTTGAACATATTCTAGAAGGTCTACATGTTTACTCCGCTTCCCACAGCCCACAGTTGATGTCACCATGTTCCTAGAATCTTGTGACATTGATGTAATTGAACTTAACCTTTGTATACCCATGTCAACTCGTGTCTCATATAGTTGGGATATAATTTTTTAAAATACTTGAACAAATTACTCCTAAATTTTTAAAAAAATATATTTTATTGATTTTTTTACAGAGAGGAAGGGAGAGGAGTAGACAGTTAGAAACAGTGATGAGAGAGAAACATCGATCAGTTGCCTCCTGCACACCTACTCTTGGGGATGTGCCCACAACCAAGGTACATGCCCCTGACCAGAATCGAACCTGGGACCCTTCAGTCCACAGGCCGATGCTCTATCCACTTAGCCAAACCAGTTAGGGCCTAAATTTTCTTCGGTAAGAATTACAAACTCTCTCAGGAAAATGTCCACTCACATGGAGGAGCATCCCAACATCAGGTCAGCCTTGATTTTTTTTATTTATTTTTTTGCTGGACCAGCCCCAGCTTGTGCCCAGGTTGTACCTGCTGTTTTGTAGGTGGTTCCTCTTTCACATATCAGAGGAAACTCACTGGTCCAATACAGGAATAACCAAAAGGTTTTTATGTTTTCGACCACCCCAAGTTTATATCATTTTATGTCTAGAAAGCCCTTTCAGCTAATTTCCTTCAGTGTGATATTTTAATTTCTAAACATTACTTCCTCTGCTTTTTGTGTTACCACAGTGACATGAGCAGCTAAGTAGTATGTTTCCTAACTAGCAAAAACAAACACTAGGTATCTTAGCTTCACATGCTGGTGTTTCCTGCTACAATGTCATCATGGCTGTATCTGAAGTACAGTAGTGCCCGACACTTCCATGTGCTCACCAGACCTCCCAACACAAGGTCAGCAACACAGGGCTTACACTTCCTTGTTGTTTTGTGCTACTTGATGGAAAAAGCAATGGAAAACATTTCCATTGTGAAATATGTTATGACTAAAAGACTGTATTAAAATATAATCTCTTCAGTGGAGCACAATAAAGCTCATAAATCAGGGTTTTCTTTACAACACATGGCGAGGAATCATAATTTTTAACTTGGCTTTCTTGACTTTTGGTTTCAATCTGTGAAATAGCAATTGATGTGAGACCCCGTGTGATACGCATGTCTAGTGAAATAATTTTACTTTAAAAATTACTGAAGCATTTGCTGAGCGGTCCAATGACCTTTAGTAAGAAAAATGTGTTGAAACCAATAAATGTTTGAACCTATAATAAAAGCCTAGGTTCAACCTTAATAAAATCGCTAATTCGTCTTTGGTGGGTTAGTTGTAATCTAATTCCTTGACTATAAGAAACCAGGGGAAAACAACTACTTCCGTCTCCCCCATCGTTGCTATTTAAGAAACGTAGAGATTGTGCATCTGTTTTAGATAAATGGGGAGACTCTGAGCCATCAGGTTGAGACCATTTCTTGTTCAGAATGACCACCAGCTGTGCGTGGGGCTGACCAACATGAGATCGTGCACCGGGCTTCAGTGGGCTGAGCAACGCCCAGCCTCCTGCGAAGGAGGGAAACGAGGGGCCAGTGGACCCACGGCCGAGGGTGACACAGGCTCTTCACACACCGATGTCCCATTTCAGATAACACCCTCACGGACAGGCAGCAAGTGATCTCCTGATGCTTCCAAATAAGCTCACACTGGGCACACAGTTGGGATATAATTGAAGTCATTTTTGTTTTATATCACCTTTTCTTATTGGTCAAGCCAGTGTTTCTAGTCAACAGTATCACATGGAACTGCACGCATGTGGCTTTGTGAGCTCACATTTCTCCAAAGAAGGGCAAGTGCACCATACTGTTGTATGGTCGCTTTCCATTGACGACTAGGGTGAGGCCCACGGGGAAGAAATGCTCAGTGGAAAAAGGAGAACATCCAAGTTTGACTAGGCCAGATCGGGCGGGTAAGTTCCTTGAGAACTGGAGCTGGTCTTGTTTCCAGGCTCAGCACAGTGCCGGCCCAGGGGGCGGGGCGCAGGCAGGAAATGCATGTGGCATGAGGAGTGCAGATACCCAGGGACGCAGGTCTAGGCTTGATTTGGGGAGAGAATCCAAATGAGAGCTAGTTCTCTAAAGATTAGGGAAGAGGACAGATCCCTGATGGTGCTACATTCCTCTTAGACCTTCCTACATTCCACCATAATGCATGCCAATCACAGGTGAGAACTGCCCAGATGTTCGTGGAAATGGGATGTACGATAACGATGTATGCAAGGATCACTCTTACTGCTGCTCATAAAAGGATGTCTGTCACTTAACACTAGTAGGCAAATGTGAATGCCATGTTGCTATTACAGGCGATCAAGTTATAAAGATGCTTGAAGAGTTCCACTAAGAACTTAGCCTACCGAGGACAAAAATACAGTCAGGAGAAGAGTTTTAGGTATCCTGCTTCCAACATGCATTTAAAAAAATCCCTTTTCTCTTTGAATGGACTTACCAAGATACTCATCAGTTTTGGGGCTGTAAATTCTAAAATATTTTGTTGAAATGAATAGTGTTGGAACCCTGAACCTAATTCATCCAGAAGCCTTCTACTTGAGCTCATCAAGTAAGCAGAAACATTTGGATACATATACGGTTTTCCGCTGAGACACATCTGCAATCTCAACTCAGTGAAGGAGGCTTCCTCGGTGTAGCTAATTAGCACTAAAGACTAACAGAAAATGTAAAGAAGGGAAAACTCTTCTCAGTGATTTCTTTAAGACTATGGGCAGAACATTGGGAAGACAGACTTTCCACTCAGGCAAAGCATCTGCAGCGAGTGAGTCTGCGCGATCACGGAGGTGCAGTGGTCCCTCCTGCTGACTGTGATGGAAACAAATGAAGGTCCTTCCTCATTAAAAGGTCATGATTTAAGAAACCCCCCCTTAGTCACAGGAGGATACGTATGAGGAAGAGCCTCCCCGAGGGACTGTTTCTTCATTTCGGGGAGTGCCACCCTACAGTCCAGGAGTGCTCACAGATGACACAGCTGGGATTTGAATCTGCTGGTCCCGAGGGGATGAGCACACACACATCCATCAGTTTAAATCACACCAGAGGGAAAGGGGGCTGGGCAGGCAGAAGAGTGAAAGGGGGATACATGGTGATGGAAGGAGACTTGACTTTGGGTGGTGAACACACAATACAATATGCAGATTATATGTATTATAGAACTGTGCACCTGAAACCTACATAACTTTATTAACCTGTAGCACCCCAATAAATTGAATAAAAAATGTAAAGATGGAGTTCCTATTAAACAAAAAACATATCAAGTGTCCTTGCTCACAGACCTGATGAACAGTCCCCTATCCGGACAGTACTCGGGATGTTATCTGAACACGTGCTTACTGTCCGCGTCTGCTCCAAGTAAACCTCTAGTTCTGAGAAGTGCCTACTCCAGAATCAACCACAGCTGTTCCTTTTAGGAAAAGGACAAGGTGATTACATTCTGATGAAGCAGGTTTCTTGAAAAATTTCCTTACTGAATTTCTCTTCTAAAAGGACTTTGTTCAAAAAGAACTTCAGCCACGAGCATGTAGAAATTCATTCGGTTCACCTAACCCAGGGACAGGGTCACGTGGTCAGAGTTCTCTGTTTCCAAGCACTGCCTTCCCGCATGGTGACTTTCAGTGGCCTCCGTTTTAAAGTAAATTCTAGAAAACGAATCTCTGTGCTGGACTCATCTGTGTGTCTGATGTTGCCTGATGCAATGACATTATTCGTAGGGGACTGTGGTTGAGAAGGCAGCTGTGACAGACTGTCTCCTAAATAATCAGCTTTCTGAATATAAACATTAAAAATACTACTAACCCCCTACTGTAGCCTAGGGGCAGAAATATGGACAAACTCCACAGTTTTGTGGTCCCCATGATCTTTGAGATAGTCTTCAAAGTGTCAAGGATTGAAATGGTAAAAATGGAAATGTTTTGTACTTTTTTACTTTAAGGCAGGACAGAACTGTAGTTCTGAAAGGGCGCTTGCTTGGTTGACAGGTCATTTGCTCAGAGCCACATGGGTGGGCGGCCACTGAGAAGGGGAGGCCCACCCGCGGTCCCTGCAGCCCACCGGTCCCCGCTGGCAGGTTGCTGCCTGGGACTCTCTGCTCAGCTGCATGTCAACACCAAACACATCCAACAAAGCAAGTGTTTAGAAAGCCACTCTTTCTAGTTAGCCTTTATTCTTCTCATGGTTCACAGCTGCTGGTGCCCCCAGCTTGAGTCGGAAAAACAGTCTAGATTTCTGCAAGAGTATGCAAGAAGAAATGAATCCAATGGATGGGTGTCCTAATTCTAAGCAGTTTTAAATTATTATTTTAGGAGCTCAATATAAAACTTTCAATGGTAAACAAAAGAGGTGAGAGGGGTTACTCAGCGTTACGCAAGTGGCATAACACATTTTCCCAAGTGTTCCTAATCGTGGGGAAAAAAGCAAGCTATCGATATTTTTAATTTCTAAAAGCCAAATTTAATAAGTTAATAAATGCATGCCAGATAAAAACACAAAATTACAACTAAAACCCAAATAATTTAACAAAAAATGCTCTGCGTTGTATTTTTTTATTGGCATGGATCATTTACTAAAGTAACAAATCTGAAAACATTTTGCTTTTTTGCTGGAAAAAAAGTACTATGTCAGAGAAGGACGAAGAGATCCCAGAAATAAAGCGTTGGAGAAAAGTAAGCATATGTTAGTCTATGGCAGTGCAGGGCCAGAGGTGCTGTTCTGTCCATTGATGTGCATGTTTATGTAAGCGTCAGACACCAATGACAGAACCCAAGCGAAGTCATGACAGGTTCACTCTGCAAAACATGCTGAATTACAACCACAGACTACCCAGGGCGGAGAGCGGTGCAGGCTGCTGTCTCCATTGTACGGGTCCCCTTGCCAAACGGGGCTAATCATGCAATAGCCTGAGTTTCTCTTAACATGATAGACACCCAGGGTTACTAGCACTGGAAAGCATATGTTCACTGTTTTACAAGGACAGCTGAGCGGTGCTACAAAGACAACGGGAAATTCCTTCATTTTAAACTGGTTATATGCCCAAACTTCTAACCAAGGAATAATGCAGCTATGAGAGCCAATTAAATTACTATAAAACATTCCTTCATCTGTAAAACACTTCTTTTTCCTCTCAAACTAAAAATCTAAAATAAAATGTCTTCATTTTTGATGAGCAGCTCTACCACCAGTCTCTGATATCGGATATCATTCAGTGCCGCCATGGCGTCTAGTTCCGGAGATCTCATAAGGGTGGGACCGAAAACAATCCCCAGGTTTTCTGCATTCATAAGGTTCTCCTTTTCATGGAGGGTCACTCTGGAAAATACAAGCGAAGGAGGAGGGTTTTGTGTAAGCCACGTGGCTCTTCACTGTGCTCTGGAACAAAATCAAAAACAAGATGTGTGTGGGTTCCGTTCTATTTGTGGATTCTTTGGCCACAGCCTGAGCTGCAGGGGTGTCTGAAATAGCAGAGAAGGAACTGGGTCGCCCTGATGGTTCCCTCAGCCCTCCCTCCTTCCCTCCCTCCTCTTGGGCTATCTGGTTTCCTACAGATTATTTTTCCAAGTGTCTAGGGAGAGAGTGGTCGTGACATTAATAGGAGATGGCTCAGTGTAAGCAACCTTGTCAGAACGAGTAAGTGTTTATATTTTTTACTGCTACAGTGAAGGCACGGAGACTACAGCTTGAGAGTTACTTCTTCTATTTCTAACTGCATCCATATATGAAGCAAACTCGAATTTACAAGTGAAGTTGTAAGCAAATGACATCAAAGTTTTAACTCATGGTGCTTTTAAAGAGGAGAAACGTGTAAATATTAAAAGCAGCATGAATTAAGTATTCATTTCTGGGTAACTCATGCCTAAAGGCATACAACATAGATGTCAAGTTCTGTTATCTTTTTTGTTGCTGATTGGTCTTATATTTTGAAACCCTAAAACCACTAAATCTTGGTCATATAATTTTAAAAACATTGCTTCAACTGGTAGATTGACGGTAACTGAGCAAGGAAATAAAGCTCCATCATAATCAATCACTGTAAGACATTAAACCAGAGTAACAAAATATTTCATTTCATTCCTCCTTTACCCCTTACTTTACTCCATCACTTTTTACAGCAATATTTAGTGCAAGCAACATCCATCCAATAATCTACAATCCCAGCACCAAGTGTGAAGTGCCTGTTTTAGAGAAAGAATGAGCCTTCTTGTGGGTTGCTTTGCTCTTGCGTTATTATGCTAAAGCTAGCGTCTCTACAGCTACAACCTTTCCCTTCCCATAGAAATGAATGCAAGTCCTTGGCAGGATACTAGTATTTCTAACATATTTGCCAACACCTAGTGCAATTGCAAATACATTCCTGTTAGAATCAAGTGTGTGTTCAGCTCTGTAGTGTAGAGTATTTTTAGCATTCCTTCTTGTGCAATTGCACACAAGACAACATAGCTTGTGTTTATTCATTCAATGGATCATTTGTCTTTTCTTTCATGTTTCATTTCATTTCATTCTTAAAGTCTGAATGCAGCACACGGTAAGCATTGCAGTCCGACTTGCCTCTTCAGATGCGCCATGAGGTACCGGAGGGTCTCGCAGTGCGCGGGTGGCAGCAGGTTCAGCGCCTCATGAAGGGTTTCTAATTGCTCATCAGGATCCATAATTTCTAAAGGAGCAAGTTGCATGAATACAAAGGAGGAAAACTTTAACAGACAACTGGTATAAACAGCTCATTTCATTCTATCCTATGTTTTAAAACTGGTAAGAAATGCTTTCTCAGAGAGCCTTGCCCACAGCCTTGGA
This sequence comes from Murina feae, assembly GCA_004026665.1. Classification (NCBI taxonomy): domain Eukaryota; kingdom Metazoa; phylum Chordata; class Mammalia; order Chiroptera; family Vespertilionidae; genus Murina; species Murina feae. The sequence goes on from PVJC01015242.1 coordinate 8,062, forward strand.
AAATATCTTTAAGGTGCAAGCCTCAGATTTCCAAAGGCTTAGTTGCAATGTGGCAATACCATTTACTTGGACTTTTGGGGAGACCACCCAGTTTTTTCACTTGGAAGTCTTGAGTCTGGTAACTATGGAAACTGGCCATTGGATATATAGGATATAACTATGAAAAATTCTCATATCTACATACAAATAAAAACTTACACGCCCAAGTGAGGTCATCTTAGAACATTACAAACATATTTAAGGAATGCTGATTGTTTAAAATATTTTGAAAGTCCCCTTTCAGAAAGCAACAGTATAGAGGCTATGCCATCCCTTTGTCCCTGGCAATCCCTGTTAAGGTCTTATTACTTGATATTCATGCTTTTTTCTTTTTCAACCAAGAAATATATGATCTAATATTTATTTCTTTTATTAGATTTAGGGTTAAGTTACTATGTGTAACTTAAATAGTGAAATCTACCCTCAAAGCACAAAGATACTCTACTACTTAGGGCATTCAGAAGCCACATGCAGACTTGGAAGGCAATGCCAAATGTTCTGAGTGACAACAGGGTCCCTTTAGTAAATGGGACCGTCTCAGAGGTGTAAAAGGTGTGAACTTTGAAGGGGCACATCCTCATGTGCGTGTTTTAGTTCTGCACACTCCTTTAAGGTCACAGATTTGCATTAAATTAACCATTTCTGTAATCAGAAACAACAGACATCTTTGGAATTCTGTGCTCCAGTCAGTCTAGCACATTTCCTGCTTCTCCCCAAACGTCATGAAGATGGGGTGGCTTTAAATGTTTGGTTTCAGGGCAATTGCAAAGAGACCCACATCAGAACAGCAGCTGTGAAATGCTGGAAGGCCACATCTGATCAGAACGTGACATTCAGGACCCAAGAATCCCAGTCTTTCAGATTTAATAGAATAAACCAACTCAGAGGCAATGTACTGGAGTCGGTGAAAACTAGAATGACATGAAAGGTTCTTAGTGTTGGCAGAGCAGATTTGATAAGTTTCAGAATGTAAATAGTGACTGAAGCTTTTTAATTCAAAGAAACTTAGGCCATTTTGCAATTTCTGCCCAAGCTTCCCCAGAGCTTCTGGTTCATTTCTCTGGGATGAAGAATGTATTATTTGACATTTACCAGGATAAATAATGCGTGGTCTCTGAACCTTGAGGCCTTTAAAGAGTGCCAACTAATAGTAGCAATTCCAAATACTGAAATTCAATCATTTAATTTCTAAAATTAAGAGAAGAAATTCCACTTACTATAATAACCTTTATAGGACTAAGTAATTAGAAACTACACTTTTCTGAAAATTGAAAAGAGTAGTTTTCTTTTAGCTTTCACACTTAGTCTGTGTAGGGAGAATCTTGAGATGGCATGAAGTTAAGGGCAGTGTTGGTGGGCTGGAAACAAACAAAATTCCAGGTTCATGGAGAACTCGCTTTCCCTGTTGGAGGGTGACTGACAATAAATAAGTATATGTATCTTTTAGCTTTTCTGTATTGGAATGAGGCAAGTGCTATGGAAAAGACATCGGATGTGCTGAGCGGGGAAGGTGTGTAATTACACATGGTGTGGTGAGGATGACCGAGGCAGTGGGGGGACGAAGCACATAGAATAGATCCGGGGAAGGTGGTTCCAGACAGAGGAACAGTTAAGCAAAGATCCTGAGGGAGAGAAGGCTGATAAAATTTGAGGAAAAGCGAGGAGCTATGTGTGGCCACAGTAGAGAGAGCAGAATGAATAGGAGAGGATGAGACTCGAAAGGTTAGAATTTACTGAGAGAAATGGCAAAGTCATGACCTGACGTATACATTTTTCATAGTATCTCCCTCTGGCTGCTGCATGGGAAACATGATGGGAGAGACAAGAGTAAAAGCAGAAAGATCATTTTAGCAATAATTGCAAAATCCAGGTGAGGTGTGACACTAGCTTAGACCAGGTGGTAGCAGGGAAGGTGATAAGAAATTGCTGGATTCTAGGACTATTTTAAAGGTCGAGTTCATAGGAGTTTCTGATGAGGGATGGATGAGAGAAAATCAAGAATGAGCCAAGTTTGGGGCTTAGGTAACGGGAAGGATGGAACCAGCATTAGCTGAGATAGGAAAGATCTGGGTGGAGGAGGCTTCGTGGGGAAGAAGCAGACGTCTGAGATAGACCTGCAGGTGAACATGCTGACTTGGATGAACCTGCTGCTCAGGGAGAGGTCCAGACTGCAGCTATACACCTGGGAACATCTGACAGAATGCATTCGAATACCCCGATATCAAGTTGACAGAGACTTGCCCTGCAATTCACTTCTCTTTTCCACTTTGAGGAGTGTTACCCATGATCAGTTTTTCAGAGAACACAAACCTTTAGCTCTAAGATCACAGCATAATTTAAGAGGGAGATAGACCAATGAAATGCATTCAGAGGTGGAAACCACCATTCCTGCTTTGAATATATGGAAGGCTTGCACATGACGAGGGTGATATCAGCACTGCCAAGGGGAGGGAGCTAGAAGCGGGCAGATCTCTGTTGTGCACTGTGGGGCTCTAAGACTGTGGAATCTGTCACCAGTGGGCTGGCTGCCTGGACAAATGATTCTGGGGTTACTGGGTGTTTAAAAAAGAAACTCTAGTTACATGACTCCTTAGAGTATCTAAAAACTAAGATTCTGTGGTTTTCAATGATAAAATTATGTTTACTGATTGAACAAATATTCACGGAGCATCTATGTCAGCGAGGAACTACACAGGTGCTGTGGGGAAACAAACACGAGCAAGAGAACTGCCTGGAAGGGCTATGGTCTAGAAGGGAGGACACGGAGGAGCATAACCTCTGACAGGAGGAAAGACACCCTGCAGGGCGTCCCAGTGAGCGTGACATGACACAGAGCAGGAAGCGGGCCGAGGCGGAGGGACAGGAGAGGAAGAGGCCGCATAGGAGGGAGGTCTGGAAGGATCTGGAAATGCAACACTGTGGGGGCAGGAAATAAGCGCTCTGACCTGGACCAAGACCTAGTTAAGGCTCTTTGTAAATGTTACATTCGTTAGAGAGAAACTCAAGTACAAGAAGAACGAACGCAGCTGAGCAGAAGGGGGAATGTGGGCAGAATGGAGAGAGGAGCTCCACCCGCTCTAACTCCCAGGCTCCTCTTCAGGATGTTTACGCGGCTTGGGAACAAGAGCCCTGGGTTTCATTCCCGAGTTTATCTGAGTCACTTGAGGTTACACCCCGAGTCATGCAGCTTCTCTAGGCTCTGGGAACATCGCCCTTGGACCCCTTGGCCAGGGGAAGCGTTCCAGGTCCAGTACTGCCAGGGCTCAGCTCTGGCCGAGCGGTCAGGAAGCATGCGTGGAAGTTGGGCTAAGGAGCAGCCTGGGAGAAGCACCTCTCTTCTGGGCCTTCCTGCTGGACTGCAGAGATTGCTTAGTTGGTGGGGGGAGGAAGTGAGCACAACAGTCCCGGGGAGACCAGGCGGTTCATAAGGGAGCCTGCGGGGGACCATGCAGAACTTCAAGCCTTTCATGGGATGCCTGGTCTCCTCTACCGCCTTCATCATCTCCTGCAGCCACTCCCCTCCAGCTTCCCACCAGCAGCAGTTCTCCAGAGAGGCTGCAGCAGCAGAGCTCCAACAGCGTTTGCAGGAGGAAGCCTTTTCTGTTGGTAAGGGAGGCTAATAAACGCCAGAGAAACCGGAGACCTAGAGAATATAGCCCAAGGATGTTCAGGGGCTAGAGATAAAAAAGTCCAAGAGCACGTGCATCAGGAAAGGTCAGCTAACCGTGTCCTTCTTTCAGAAGGGCTTCCTGCCCCCTATCTGCCTTCCCCTGTGCAAGTCTCTGCCCCCTATTCTATCAGGCACCCCAGGCAGCATGCAGAGAGAGAGCGAGCTAGGGCTTTGATGTTAGAGAGATGTAGGTTTGAAGGACTTGGACAGTTCACTTCTATCCTGAAACATCATCTTTATAAAATAATATCATGGGCCCTGGCTGGGTAGCTCAGTGGGTTAGAGTGTCGTCGCAAATGCACCCAGGCTGAGGGTCTGATCTCTGGTCAGGGCACATACAAGAGTCAACCAATGAATGTGTAAACAAGTGGAACAACAAATCAATGTTTCTCTCTCCCCTTCTTCTATTTCTAAAACCAATTAAAAAATAAAATATCACGGATGTAAAGTACTGAGCATGATGCCTGGCACCTAGTACTGTTCTATAAATCTTAGTTTTTCTTATCTTTCACATCTGCCTATAAAGATAGGAGAACGGCTGTATCTATGCGTCTAAAGAATGACGCATTCTACTCCTAAAAAAGACAGATTCAAGGACACAATGTTCCACAAACAATTATATCAGCATCGAACATGCACAATACGCATTTATGTTGTATGTAAGAACTATGCTAGGGTTTCTGTTGTCATGGAAATTGCACATGAAAACAGCTGAAATTTTAAGGCGTTTCGACCTTGATTTAGGCGAGTTTATTGTGCTGTGCTTCCGCGAGCTCTCTGAGGGGTGAGCAGGGCCTGCTGCTTTTGGACAGGTCTGTTTCAGACAGAAGTCCCAGAACAATGACAATAGTTTGGAAGCATAAAGAGGGGAGATTTTCCTGAGCCACCAGCGTGGGTGTGGGGAAAGAAGGTGAGGTATTTGGGAGAGGGGGGCTCAAGGCCTTGAAATCCAATAAGCAAGGCCTGGCTTTTTCTTCCAAGCAGATGAGGCAGTGTAGCGGTCAGAATCTGGGTTTCTATCACTGCTTTGTTCTCTGCTAATTGGCTGCCTTGGCTCAGGCTCAGAAGCCAAGTTGTAGTTTTGTCCCAAGCAACACGGGGACAGGAACACCATCTAGCTGAGTGGGCATCACAGCCAACTGTGGGCGGAATGACAGTCCTTTGGGAAGCGTGTCCAGTGTTTTCCACATCAATGCCAACCTGACTCATCTTCATGGGAAGCGATGCCTGCCCCACGAAACAAGAACCTCAGCAATGAATCCAGCCCCAATCGAGAAGCGTTAAATTCCGACGGGAGAGACCTAGATCCTTTCAGGCTCAGAAAATGTGTAAAAATCAGGGCAATTCTCATGGCTGTTCTCCACATGACAGCTGAGCTGACCCGCAAGAAATGAAGGCTCCACAAACCACAGGAATTCTCAACAAATGCTCTGAAGGGGAAACTAAAAATTAAAACAAGTCAACTTTGTGCTTCATGAAATCTCAAAGTCAAAGAGCAAATCAGTGTTACCAAGGAAATTATATTATTTAAAGATCAAGACAACATGTGGCTTTGAAGAGAGACAAGCAAACGACAGAAATAGCCTATCTTTTCTTAAAACATGGTAATGCCGACAGTTAAAATCTGTTCAGAATTCCCTTCAAAAAAATGGAGTATGAATTATAGGTATGATTTTTTTCTACTATAAACAGAATTTGGCAAATGAGCCTTTGCTTTTCCTCATTTTCATCTTAACTAAAACTTAAAAAATAACTTCTGGACATAAAGCTGGCCAGTGCCAGCTTACACACTGCTAATGGTCCAACACAGAGTGAACATGGCAATTGAGGGTAAGAATTTAGAAACTTTTATTGAAATCTGACAGTAATTTTTGTGCTTGCTGAATCTAACAACCAAGTAGTTGATCTTGTGTTTTTTTTTTGTTGTTTTTTTAATTTAATTTTATTTTACAAAGTACAGTCCGAATTTCAAGAGCACTGTTAGCAGCCCTCCTTTGGAGCATGAGGGTTAGCTGTTACCGAGAAGCGTCTGGTGGTAGACGCTGTAAGTCACGCGTGTTGGAGAACAGTTCACATTCTTGTGAGCATATGTGTGACCATGGGGAGGGCGAGGAAGAAGTATTTAATGAAACGCATTCAAGATGCCCAGCAGAGAGCCTCGGGAGGAGGGGTGACCCCGGAGGAGCAGGCTCTCAGGGTGCTGGGGCGCGCGCCTGTGTACTTACTGGCAGACTCTATGAACTTGGGGTAGGCGTCATACGTGATGAGTGGAATCGGTAAGTCCCTGAAGTAGAGTTTCAGCGCACCAGTGATAATGTTGATATCTTCATATACATTCACAGAAATATCTGCTTTCTCTCCATCTTTTGAAGGATGGTGAAGGTAAGAAAAGTGAATATTTGGATCCACAGCATTTTTATAAATAACGTATTTCTGTGTACAGTTTTTAAAGATTAGCAATGCTCCCATTTTTAACATCAGCTTCATTGTGCTAAGTTATAGAAATGACCAATACTCTGTGAAAAGCAAAATTATTTTTTGAGTTTTCTATTCTAAAGTTATTTTTCCATGTTACTTATGGAGTGAAAATCAGAAGAGAACTCGGGTCAACAGAAATATTTGTTCATTTCATGGCTGCTTGAGAATTCCCAGGGGACTAATATGGGATTGCTGCTTTTCTTTTTAAAATAAACAGAGAGAATGTGGGAATGACAACAGAGGCACTCTTCACTCGCAAAAGACCCCTAGCACCAGGGTCTTATTCTTTGTGCTTTTGTCCCACCCCAGGCTTCCACACAGAAGTTTGGAGCTTGTCTGAGTTCTAGGGGTAAAGGCGGTTGAGGGAAGAGAGTAAAACAAACAAAACAAAACAGAACCATAAAGTGTTAGAAGAACAAGAACAGAAGGCATTACAAAGTGGAGGGACATTTTAGAGGCCAGACTCCCAAGCAAAAGCTACCTTCCTTCAGGGCAACCCCCCCCCCCCCCCCCCCCCCCCCCCCCCCCCCCCCCCCCCCCCCCCCCCGCTCCCATCCCCTGGCATTTAGTACTTCACTTGGTTAAAATACCTGAATTTTCATCTACTAAAGATTTAATTAGCATCTGCTCTGAGCCAGAGCCTATGCTGGCTTTCTGTGTGGTTTAGGAGAGATTTCTATGGATTAATTAGCAGCCTCTTCACCACACACCTGTTAGAACGGCTACAACTCAGAGCCCTGATAACACCCAAGGCCCACAAAGTTGTGGAGTGACAGGAACCCTCATCACTGCTGAGGAGGATGCAAAAGGGAACAGTCACTTTGGAAGATAGGCAGTTTCTCACTAAGCTAAGCACACTCTTACCACAGAATCCAGCAACGGTGCTCCTTGCTGTTTACCCAAAGGAGCAGAAAACTTGCATCCACCCCAAACCCCGACACAGGATTTATAGCAGCTTTACTCATAATTGTCAAAAAACTGCAAGCAACCAAGACGTCTTTTTGATAGGTGAATAAACTGAGGCACACCCAGACAATGGAATACTTTCGGCTATGAAAAGAAATGAGCTCTCCAGCCAAGAAAGACACAGAGGAATTTTAAATACAGTAAGAAAGTAAAAGAATTCAGTTTGAAAAGGCTATGCCCTCTATGGTTCCAACTATAGGACATTCTGGGGAAGGCACAACTATGGTCAGTAAGATCAGTGAGTGCAGGGGCTCAGGGCAGGAGGGAAGGATGAAGGGGACAGCACGGATTTTTACGAGAATGAAAGTTCTGTGTGATACTAGGACGGTAGATACACATCTGTCAAAACCCACAGAACTGTGCAATGTGAAAAGTGAACCCTAATATAAACAACTCTAGTTAATGCATCAATATTGGTTCACAAACTAACAAATATATTGTACTAATGCAAGATGTTACTAGGGGAAAATTAACTTCTTGGGCCAGAACATGAGAGGAGGGATTACATGGGAAACATTCAGTTTCTTTGTCAGTGTGAGCTGAAGAACCCTGGCCCATGGATGGGGATGAACATGCTACCTTCTAGAGGAAAATCAGACTCTTTAACCTTCAACTGGGCACTGGTTTGGGACTGTTCTCGATGCTTATGTGGATTTAGCATACTATTACTTCCCTTCATCATCTTTGCCGTTATCAAACTGTTAGGCTGGCCTAGATTTCCCCATGTCAGATTGGCAATAATACTTAAATCTGATTTTGCCTTCTGCCTGTGTGGGCTGTAAGAGCTGTGTGATGGGAGTGATGCCACGGGTCTAGAAATGTGTTCTTATACAGGACACAGGCTCTTTCTGTTTCACTTCCTGTACTCAAGTTGACAGGTCTCTTTGGTACCACCTTGTCCCAGTACTTAAAGACAAAACGGAGAACCTCAGGAACAAATCTAAATGTAAATGTTGAAGCCAACAGGCGGCTGGGCTCTTCCTTGGCTGGGCTCCTCCTCCCACAGTGGCATGGGTCCTATGCCAGGAGGTCCTCCACTCCTCGCTGCTCCTCGGGGCTTCTTGTCCCCACACCAGGGTCAGGACCTGGGTCTGCTCAGTCACAGCTGGTGATGAGACACCGGGAGGCAGCTAAAAGGGCCACTCAGTCTGGGAAATCTGAGATCTGCAATCACTTACATCCCCACTTCCATTGTCCCCATGTTTTCGGATAAATTAAACTGCTCTGCATATATTTTAGTGACCTTAGAACCAGCCTGGGATATTGAAATATAGGTAATGTAGCTAAGTTTTATGCTTCTTTCCCATCGTGAAATGTAACAGTTTAATACAACTGAGGAAAATAATTTTAAAACTCAAAAGCTAAGTCTTTTTAGTTGTTATAACAAGCATCAATGGTTCAGAAAAATAATGCAAAGGATAACATAAGGTATTGTGCGTTTTAGGCAGAGTATTATTGCCCTGAGTTAATGAACAGGCTGAAGAGCATACCTCTGTCAAAAGCCATCTTCACATCTTCAATGAGGTCGCTAAACCCTGACACTCGGTACAGTCCTTCAGAATTAAGACCTGCGAATAAAGCAAAGGAGCTCATCAGTTTCCTTGAAATGATGCCTTTTCTTCCAATTTTAACTTCTTGCCATACTTCAGGCTGCGGAAGTAATGTGTCAGAAAGAATGATAAATATACATGTTTAGATACTTCTTCACCTTTTTCTCCTGAAATAAAACCATTTCACTGACAGTTCTTTAGCTCTGACCTGCTGCCACCTGGATATTTGTGAACTGGCTCATCACTGTGTCTAATTAGATTAGATGTGAAGTCTTAAGGGAAATAATTCATCACCCCAATTATACCATAAATTCTTTTACATAACAGAAGACTAAGATAAACTATATTAACAGGCCCACAGCAATTTTTCCCAAGTGAGAAAGAATAATTAGGGTGCAGCTCTGGTTTTGGCCCAGGATAGTTTTAATAGAGCATTACACCTTTGCTTCTCAGACCCAAGGAAAAGAAAAACAAAAAACGGAACAATGAATTGGTATCTATATGTCAACTTTTAGACATTAATGGAAACATCGTCCATAAATAGACTTTTAGGCATATTTCCCATAACTAAATGTACCTAGATGTATCCTGAAATCAAGCTGTTTATTTGTTCGATGAACTCCTTTCAGACTTTCAGATGATTTGCCATCTGAAATCATTTCCCCTAAACTTTCAGAAGACAACGGGGTTGTGCAGCGAGGCACCCGAACAGCACTAGGGCTCGAGTCCTGTGAATTACACTCGCTCGGCCCCGCACAGGCAGGCGCCTCACCTCTGGACTCAATCTCCCTGATGCACATGTCCACCACCATCGGCCGCTTGGAGGTGTGGGCTTTCACGAGCGTCGTGAGGTCACAGCTGTACACCTTCTTGACGTGTTTCAAGTCTGGCTTACAGTCATTGGGGACCATCTTGGAACACTGCTTATGAACATTCAAACCACAATCTATAAAAAGAACAAAGAAAGAAAAAATTCCTTATTGTTTTAGAGTTCTGAGCATTCTGAACTGTTTTAGCAAAAGACATTGCAGCTTGAATTGGGTTTAAAAGGGAACTTAGCTTCCAGCAGACCCTATTTTTCCCATCTCTTCTCTTACAAAACTTTTTGGGTTTTAATTCAGAAGACCAAACTTCTAGCTCAGGCTTTATCATTTATTTGCCATTATGATCTAGGAGAATACCAACCCAAACCAAACCAAATGAATAACTGTTTAATTAAGTATCTATAAAACATAATATTATGCCAATTAGCCAACTAAAATTTTATCCATTTTAATATCTAAAAATAGTGAGTTATTATTTATTACTATTACCATCTCTAGCTTACTAATGAGAAACACTATTCCAAGTGCTTTATATTTATTATTCCATTTTAACTCACAAAACTCTATGAAATGGATACTATTATTCTTATCATTTTATAAACCTGACAAAACTAACCACATGGGAGTTAAGTAATTCACCCAAGGTCATGTGTTCACTCTGTAGGGAGCTGAGATTCAAGCCTATGATGATTCAGGCATCTGTGATTATCACACTACACTATACTACCTTCACTGAAATTATTCCTTTGCTCTGTAGTTTTTCTGGGTTGTAGCTTTTAAGATGCTAGAACCCAAATATTTTCTAGTTAATATTTATCTTAAATAGGAAGAATAGAGGAAAATGAATATTTTATTAAATTAGACTGAAGAGTGATAAACCATAGCTGAATAATCTATATATATAAAATCCTAAGCAACCATTTGACCGGTAGCTATGATGTATACTGACCACCAGGGGGCAGATGCTCAATGCACAGGCATGTAAACATGCAACAGTCTGATGAATCTCAAGAGGAAAGGGGGGAGTTGGGAGGGGAGGAAGAGATTAACCAAAGATCTTATATGGATACTAGATGCCTGGTGCACAGATTCATGCACTGGTGGGGTCCCTTGGCCTGGCCTGTGGGGACAGGGCAGAAATTGGCAGTCCAACATCCCCTGAGGGGTCCCAGATTGTGAGAGTGGCCTCTAGTTTGAAATAAAAGTCATTTTTATGTTTTCAAAACATAACCCATTTGTTTTAAGTTAATGAAAACCTGATGCTGACATTATGTAAATCTGAACAATGTGGGGTATATATTGTTTATAGCCAGATCTTAATAAAAACACTGATATTCATACAATGCCATGACAACTATCTATGGTCCTTGAACACACTTTAGTTTTGCTTGCTGTTCTGGCAGAAAGGGGAACATAACATTGACCTCACAGAATTGTTATAAGAATTAATAAACCAATACATTCAGGTGCTTTGCATATTATAAAATGTTTGACAAAAGCTGGTGATCAGATGATTAATATGACTTTTAGTAATGCTGCAATCTAGTTATATATAGTAGTAACCATGAACGACAAGGAAAATTAGCCAAAACTTACAATGGTATTTTCTTTCATTAAATATATAGATACTGTCAACAAATAACCTGAGGTCTGTGGTGACTATGGGAGGAATTCATATGTACTGAGCATTTCCATGTGCAAAGACAGGCGAGGTGCAGCGGGAAGCTGAGTGTGCACGTGTGTAAGTGGGCAGCACTGGAGACGGCACAGCCAATGGGAACAGTGCCCACACATGAACACTGGTAAAGAACAGCTTCTTCTTTGGATACATAAAGGCTTCTAGAGCAAAGATCTGTGCTATCTGAAGAAATGATGCAGCACCATTCTGTACAGTTAAATAATGTCCAAATGAATACATGATTGAAACTCCAAATTCCTCTTTATATCAATGGATAAGAGTCCTGATTCAATATAAGGCAAATCAATGGCAAAATGTCTGTTTAAAAGACCTTGTTTCTCCTGAACATTTAAATATTTTATATAACTTCTGAAACTCAGAGTTAGCTCTAGAATCTATCAGCTGTGCAATTTTGAGTGAGTTACCTAAGTTTTCTGTGTAGCAGGTATATAAAATGGGAATAATAGCATTTATGCATTATTAGATCAATTTTTATCTATTAGGTTATTACATATAAAGTGCTTACATGTAAGTAAATTTAAGTATTTATCATAACTATTTCTGAAACATTTTGGGAAGCTTCTCATATGGGGTATCTCAGATTGTTAGATGGCATTGTCATAACCAGCTTATGGTCAGAAGCTGAACTCTAGGCCCTTTCTGTTTGTAGAAATGAATACCAGGTCCTGAAAGGGAATTGGATGTCTGGGGTTTTAGTTCTTCCTCATTTACACTGTTCTTAGTACATTTCATTTACATAAAAGTACCTCCAAGTAAGTACATCATTTTTCTCTAGCTGCTTTTATCAAATTTGGGGAGTTTTCAGCCACTAATTTTCAATTTTTTTTTTTGCCTCTCTATGTCCTCTTCTGGGACTCCAACACACAAGTTAAATCTTCTGTTATTGTCCCATAGGTCTCAGTTCACTTTGTAAGATCTATTTTCTCTCGTTTGAATTGGATAATTTCTATTGATCTATAAGTTAATTCTTTCCTCTATCATTCCTACTCTGCTACTGAGCCCATCCGTGAGTTTAATGACTTCAGTTCTAAAATTTCCATTTAGTTATTTTTTATAACTTTATTTATTTTATTTTATTTTCTATTTTTTCATTTGTTTCAAGGGTGTTTTTAATTGCTTGTTGGAACATTTTTTGTCATAGCTGCTTTCCTTGTCTGACAATTCCAACATCTTATGCCGTCTCCAAATTGGTGTCTGTTAACTGTCTTTTTTTCCATCTGAGTTGAGATTTTCCTGGTTCGTGGTATAAAATGTAATTTTGAACTACATTTTGGATTTTTTGAGTGTTACAAGACTCTGATTCCTACTGAAATCTTCAAGACTAGCAGGCAGGTAAACTGTTGAGATTTAGACTGTACATTCTGGCCTGCATCCTGGCTTACTTTTGGAGGCCATGGTTCAAACGTCAGCCTAGGTTACAAAGCCTTTGCAATGCTTTTGCAGTGTCATTTTGCCTACTCACTTATATGCCACCCAAATGGCAGGACTCTACCCCACATTTTGGGGAAGAGGGAGGGCCACCATGTCCTACTTACTGCAGGGTGGGCATGGGAGTTGGCATTTGCCCACAAACCTGGCTGAGGAGTGTTATGCTGTGTGGAACTGCAGGGTGGGGACAGTGGAGAGTTTTGATTACAATCTCAGTCATCTCATTAAAGCAGGTGAGGGATGAAGGCAGGGCTCTGCCTACAGACTTGGGTTAAGAGGGTACTGCTTCTACTGTAGACGTGGGTGGGGATGAAAGCCAGGGTCCACCCATAAGCTCGATCAAGGAGAGGTACCACTTTCTTCCTGCAACATAGTGATGGAAGGCAGGGCTCCACTCACAGACACACAGGGAAGAAATGCACCCTTGCTAGCTATTGCAGGGTGGGGTAGAAAACAGGGTTCTACGCAGACTGCTGCTGCACATTCAATGGGGAGGGATAGCAATGTGGCCTTTTCATGGTGTTCACCTGGAGAACAGTAGGAATGGCTAAAAGATTTCTGTCCCACTGAACTATGCTTTCCCCAGGGCTTTGGCTAAGATGAGCAGGCTTTCCTTGGGATTACTTCTTGTTGGTGTCTGTTGGCAATTATGGTTGTGAGTTTCTCTAGTGTCCAGGCTGGAATACATAGGAGGTTAAAAACCAAACAAAGCCCCAAAAATCAGGAGGCAACTCACTGCCAGGTTCCTTGAGTCCTGAGGTCCCTAGTCAGCCTTCCTTCTTTTCTCAACCCTCAGAGTCTTCTAATAGTTGACATATATATCTTGTTCAGGGAATTTTGTTATTATTGTGAGGAACAAAATGAAACATATTTATTTGTCTTGCCCAGAAATGGAAAAAAAATCTTACATAGTATTTTCTAGATATAAAAGTCAGCAAAGCTTCCTAATCTAATACTGTTAAAGTGAAGCCACAGATCCAGTAGGAAAGGGCTGTATGTAACAGCCTAACCCAGTGTCATTTAAGAAAGACAATAAAAGTTACTCAGCCACAAAGCTGTAGAACTGAGATTTCAACACTGGCTTCCTGATTCCCAGCCTGTGGCATTAATGGTCTGATATTTTCTCCTTTGAATGTTTGACGTTATCTCCCATTTTAAACATCAGCAGAGTCTTAAGATTTCTGTCTGGACAGGCTGCCCTTTTCACAGGGCTTTGGCTAGAAAGAGCAAGCTTTTCTTGGGATTACTCTTGGTCGGTGCTTGTTGGCATTTATGGGTTGTGGGCTTTTCTAGTGCCCACATAATTTTTCTCTAGTGTCCAATAATTTGTGCCTGGGTGAAAACTGGATAAACTGATGACTAAGCTTAGACTTAGGGGAGAGGAAAGTGTTTGTTTTTTTTAAAATATATTTTTATTGATTCAGAGAGGAAGGGAGAGGGAGAGAGAAACATCAATGATGAGAGAGAATCATTGATTGGCTGCCTCCTGCACATCCCCCACTGGGGACCAAGTCTGCAACCAGGCATATGCCCTTGACTGGAATCAAACCCGGGACTCTTCAGTCCACAGGCTGATGCTTTATCCACTGAGCCAAACCAGCTAGGGCAAGGAAAATGTTTTTAAACTGATATTCTTTCTTCCACTTGAGTAAAATTAAACTATGGAATACATTGTGCTAAATTTTATAAATAAATGTCAAAGGCCATATTTTTGGCAGGATTGGAAAGAAGTCCTTCAGAAGACAAAAGGATAGGGTAAAGTCATTAAAATAAAGCATCTTTATACCCTGAAGTTCACAGTGCCATAAACTAGCTATGCGCTTGCTCTGAAAGTTGCTGCTTCAAGGACCAGCAATATATCAATTTTCAGTTTGCCATTAAGACTTTATTTGGTTTTCATACTTATTTATTAAAGTCATATAACTTTTATATAGTTCTATTTCTCCCAGGGAAGATCTACACTAGAAATGAAAAAAAAAAGTCCATAAACGATCATTTCATTTGACGCATCTCTTGGTTTGGTGGGTTATTTTATATTACAATTAAACTACATTTTCCCTCCCAATTATTCAAGTTAATAAGCATAGAATAAACATATGAAAGGAAGAATTAAAAATTCAAATCACATTTTATTCTATCCTTTATTAATAAACTACTGGTATTAGACTGCTAACTTCAGGCTACTCAAATTTTCTTGGGCTTTATTATCCTCAAAATGTAATGTACCCTTTATCTAGAAAGCACAGAAATATACTTTTTGAAATAAATAGCTGCTATTATTTATATTCTATTGATAGCATTAAGGGGTAATGTTAATGTGTTTTGAAAGTAAAGATAATTATTCATTCTTTTACATGACTGCTCATATTTTAAATAACTGCAAGTAACAGCTCTATTTTTAAACATTTCTTAGTTGTCTTTCCCCTTCCACCTTGCATGTAGGAGAAGTGGATAACCTATTTCTAATTTACATTTGCAGTCCCATAAGCAAAATTAAGGCAAATACCTTGTTCTTTGGGATATTTGTGAAAATACTACCTTTGATTGAAAGGGGCTACATAAAAGTTTTTAAGCAAGTCCAACAAATTTCTTGCTGGCTTACAAGGACAAACAATTTTTTTAGGTATAGTCAATCAGAATAGTAATTAAAATAAACAACATTACTTCCACTTCCTTTCACCAGCCTAGAAGTTAAATGCTTGTATATTTGAAGCAATAAATACATTTAATTATTAGGAAAAAAACTGCTGCCATTTCCCTTGGGGGGCTGGCAGTAATGATAACACAGTGGAAGAACAAAGTTACTTTAATAAGTAACCAATACTAAGTTGATATGTCTGAGATAGAAGAAAATTATCTGGCTAATTTCTTAGCATATTCTGGTAAGGCTAAAATGAAAGCCATTCAGGAATGCTTGTGGCAGCAATGTTTGGCTATCTCAATGGTTATATAATAACTAGAGGCCCAGTGCAAAAAATTCGTGAACAGGTAGAGTCCCTAGGTCTGGCTGGCAATCAGGGCTGATCTGTGGAGCAACCGGTGGGGTGATTGGGGGCCTCCTGTTGGCACCCACCTTAGCTGGCTTGGGGCCTGTGGACTGGGGGCAGTTCCTGCATTGACTGTCTGGCCCCTGGTGGTCAATGTGCATAATAGAGACTGGTAGTTACACTGTTCAATTGATTTGCATATTAGGCTTTTATTATATAGAACTAGGAAATTAATTAGAGGAAATCCTAAATAATAAAAGTGAAATATTAAAATTAATCGTTTCTTCGGGACGCTTAAGACACATCCACTAGCCAATCAGAGTGGCTGTATGCAAATTAACCTAGCCAAGATGGCAGAGGTCGCAGCCCCGGTGTACGGCTTCTCCTGGGCTGCGGCCTCCGCCATCTTGGGAGCCTCCATCTTGGGAAGGCATCTGGCGCCCTGAACCAGCCGATGCCTTCCCAGGCGGAAGCCTTAGGGGGTGGGACCAGCCGGCCGGACGCCAAGGCCCCTCCTGGGAGGCCATGGGGTGTGGGGTGGCTGGCGCCACTCCATCTGCTTCCCAGGTGGGGGCCTCGGGTGGTGGGACCAGCTAGCCGGCCCCTGAGGCCCCCGCCTGGGAGGCCATGGGGTGGCCAGCGCCACCCCATCGCTTCCCAGGCGGGTGGCCCGTAGGGTCAGTGGGAGCTGTGGCCAGCCTGAAAACTGCCCTCATACCTTCACCCAGGCTTGCCACACCCCCTGGGGTGAGGGTCTCCACTGGTGAGCTTGGCCAGCCTGCAAACAGACATTGGCCCCTCACTCAGGCTGGCCAGGCACACCAGCAGGTGGACATCCCCAGAGGGGTCCCAAACTGCAAGAGGGCACAGGCCGGGCTGAGGGACCCCCCCCGCCCAGTGCACAAATTTTTGTGCACCGGGCCCCTAGTATTTTAATATTGCTATTTGTTCTTTCTCTGTAATAGAAGTGTCAGAGATGAAAGAAAATTAGTAAAATGTATATGAAAATCTTTCTCCTGTCAGAGTCTGGGGCACAGCATAGGACCCAGAGTCAAGTCCCTGCCCACTTGCATGCACCTCGAAATCGTATGAGATGCAGACCCAGTGGGCCTCACCCCTACTGGGTGTGATCCAGACCTGGCAAGCCCCACCCCCATAAAGCCCTGCCTGGCAGGGGGGGCACAGCCTTAGGGCCCCTGTCAAGCCCCGCCGGGTTGGGGGTGCAGCCTCTGGTCCCCCTTCAAGCCCTGTTGGGCGGGGGGGGGGGGGCATAGCCTCAGGTCCTCCGTCAAGCCCCACTGGGTTGGAGGTGCAGCCCCTGGTTCCCCTTCAAGCCCTGCTGGGCAGGGGGACAGCCTGGTGCCAAGTGGGGAGCGCAGCCTCAGGTCCCCTGGCCTAGCGCCAGGGCAGAGGGCACAGTCTGAGGTCCCCCGTCAAGCCCTATTGGGAAGGGGGCACAGCCTCAGGTCCCCCGCCCTGGTGCCACACAGCCTCAGGTCCCTGCTGATCACTTGTTATGGCTCTTTATAGAAACTCTGCCTCCGCTGTGGGCACAGCCATCTTGTGATGACGTGATGGAGGGACAATTTGCATAATGTCTCTTTATTATATAGAATAATAGACACTTTAACCTATAAGCTTACATTTCAAAAAGAAGGGAAATGTGTTTTGGGAAACTATTCTATCTGAGCAACAACAATCCTTTGAACTTAAACTTTTAAAGACCGCCTACTTCAATCGTAAGTAATTAATAGAAGAAGCAACTGCCAAGCTGCAGCTGATACTCTCCTGTAACATCATGCTGCTTACTGTGAAGAAGCGAAGGGAGACGCTGGTAGAGATTCCTACTATGGAACCTTGTGCTGTGATGTTTGGAAAAGATCATGTCTGCAATGACTGGTGTTCTCAGGTGAACCCTGCTGCTCCCTCGCTTGCCCTCATCGTCAGGCAGTGCAGTGCATAACAGAAGCCTGCTGTTAGCTGGATTCAGTCTGATTCCCACAGCAACCTTTCCAGTCTGTTGATTGCAACCCCCCCCAACATTTTATATGATGTTGTTTTAAAAGGGGGGTGGGCTGGTGAGATACAAATCACTGCTTGTGGCCAGCACTCCCTACAAAAGCCCTTGCCTGGCCAGCATGGCTCAGCGGTTGTGTCAACCTATGAACCAGGAGATGATGGTTCGAGTCCCGGTCAGGGCACATGCCCGGGTTGCAGGCTCGATCTCCAGGGTGGGGTGTGCAGGAGGCAGCCAATCAATGATTCTCGCTCATCAATGATGTTTCTATCTCTCTCTCTCTGAAATCAATAAAAACATATTTTTTAAAAAATTCCTGACAAGTCCACCTTAGTGGAGTTTAAAAAAAGAAACCAGAACAAAGCAGGCTATCTTAGGGATCAAAAGCAATAAGTACGTCTCTTTTCCAACAGGCACTAAGCTGCCCTTTTTCTTTGGAAGTGGTATCTTCAATGTGCGGTTGCTAGTGCATCCGTTTCCTATTGCTGCTGTAACAAATCACCACACACTTCGTGGGTCAGCATGAGTTTCTCCTCTTACGTTCTGGAGGTGACAAGTCCAAAACCAGTTTCACTGGGCTGGCAGGCCTGTGCTCCTTCTGGAAGCTCTCGGGGAGTCTGTTTCTTTCCTTTGCCTTTTCCAGCTTCTCCAGCCTGCATTCCTTGGCTCCGGCCCCCTTCCTCCAGTAAACCAGAGGCATGGCTCATCTCCCTCTGATCTCTGCTTCTGTCCTTACACCTTTCTCTGCCTCATCTGCCTCCACTTATAATGGTTATACTGGGCCCACCTGACAATCCTGACACTCTACCGTCTCAGACTCCTTAACTTCATCAGAGTCCCTTTTGCCACAAAAGGTAACATGTTCACGGGTTCCGAGGCTCAGGAAGTAGAAATCTTTGGGGAGCCACCATTCAGCCTATCGGTTACTTTTTTCTGGCTCTTTAAATTCTTGATTCTGTGCATTCTGTTTCAAATAAAGTGATGGCTCAAAGGTCAGGATGAGCCACTTTATATCTAAAGATCCCACTATTAATCCGAATGTAATTAGTTGTCATGGAAATCAGAACTAACTGAAATCCCAACCATCTCCATTTTAAAAAACGAGCTGACTTGTTCTTACATTACACATCAATTGGTCCAAATCACATAGACTAATGCTTTTAAGCAAAAGATGTAACATAAAATGAAAAATCTCCTCACGGCTTTTCTTTCAATTCCTGCCCCTTGACTCATAACAAGAGGTGAGGGCTAGTAATGTAGGTGGCTGTGGGATGGAGTGGCTCATTTTTTCTCCTTTTCTTCATATTATTACTATCAAAAGTGTTCCAAACATTCCTCCCAAACATGATTTGGGACCATAGCCTATTGCTAAAGATTATTCGTGTGGTGTACCTATTCTCTTCTAACAGCTGACTCAGAATTCTCATGCAATGGCCTTCACCCTTTCAAAGTGTAAAGGATACACACGCTAGTAAGACAGCTTCTGAAGTTAGTGACAGTCACAGTGTTTAGGAAACTGTTGCGGGGTCTCAGCGGTCAAGGCTGTATCACAAAGGCAATCCAGGCTTATTGAGACCATCGTTCCTTGAGCAGGTGGGAAGAATATTCCTTTTGCCTTTGAAAAACCACAGCAATGCCCATGTTCCTACCACCACTTCATCAACATTTATGTTCCACTGTGTTCCTCTCCAGTTCCAAGGCTCAAAAACACAGCCTTCCCAATGGTATTTCCTCGTCCTGACTCTGGGTAACCACTGGCCAGGCTGATAATTATTTTTATTTACTCTGGGCAGCGACCTGCATTGGGACTGTCACCCTCTCTCACGAGGGAGGAGTCAGACTGGATTGAGCTGAGCTTGTCCTTTGTGGACACCTCTGCACAGGTCAAAGTCTACATGTGGGCCTTCTCCCTCCTTATGGCGGGTCCTGTAAACATTTGGCTAGTGATGGATGCCTGGGACTTTTTCATGTCTTAGTGATAATAACTAAAAGGAGGGTAATCTGGGACATTCACATGCAATGCATATTGCACCTGTTATTCAATGAAAATGCAATTTAAAAATAAGAAAAATCACACCCTAGAAGTTTCTGCACATAACATAAAAGATTCCATTAAAAATCAGGCCACAAAAGAGATGTAGGTTTTTACAGTGATAGATTTGACAGGATTATTATAGCTATAATTTTGAACTACTTTACTCTTAGCATACATTCCTAATGTTAACCTTCATGCTAAACGACATGTAAGAAGGCAGTTCTCAGTTTTACAGTTTAAATAGCAGAAAGAAACTTACATGACCAAATACTATGTATTTAAAATTTAAGTGGTTATCTTTAAGCTTATGCCAGAATTTAGAGCAGTTTGAATAAATGACCAGTACTCTGTATAGTTGTTTCATACAAATGAATTTCACATGATGTGAATAACCACTTCATAAAGCATGGTTATTTCTTTATGTGCAAATCTTAAAGGTTTCTAAATTTAAATCTAAAAATACTGTGGTTATGCTTTAAAAAAGATTTGGCATATTCAAAATTTTAAAGTATCATAAAATACTAGTGACTAAGTGGTTTTTCAGAATTTGGTAACCCTCCTCGAAGATAAATTCAGATTTCTAAAGCTTCAACGCGATTTCACAAAAATTTAGTACGGACAATCCAGCTTAACAACTTATCTTTAAAATTCCGTTTCCAAGGAAACACTCACAGATCCCTGCATACTGTTTTTTAAAAAAATCATTTTTATACATTTAGTTCCTGCAACATCAAAGACAACAGTTAAATATAACTGCCTTACTTGTATCTCCTTTTATCAGACTTTTTGAACAAGCTGACTTCTCTCTTTTTAAAGGACTAATACCAGATCCCTAGTCTGTTGTTCATTAAGTACAAGGTTAAGGGCAAATAAAATATCAATTTCCAAAGTGGCTGCCTGAAAATCCAGACTGCTGCACGTGTGTTAAGGGCAAACCAGGATCCGGCCCATTGTGCATAACCACAAATCTCCATCAACGCCCTCCTCCTAACTCCTTACTCAGTACAGTGAGAGGGAAGAGCTCTTACCTGCACATTTCACTCCCTGAGCAATGAGACCCCACATGAAGTTGGCACAGTACTCACACCAGTGTGGCCCTCGGAACGTGTGGACCTGAAAAAGAGTAGCGACAAAGTGGCCAGAGGGAAACACGCGAGGGAGGAGGCTGTTTCCTGTAAAGAGCCGATACACATAAGAGCCAAGGTTAGTACTGAAGAGGCGTGATATGGTCACATTCTGCAAAGCCTTCGTTGAGTCAAACTGACAAGCAGTTAAAACTTCTTTCCTCTTTGCCTTAGACATGGTGGTAAATCACACCAATGTTCTGCAATTTACTTTTGAAAATAATTTCTACATTAGAGTTTTGCAACTGTTCCCTTCCCAGTGAGCAGCCTCATTTGCACGTTATGCAGGCATTTTCTGAGCCCTGTGGCATGCAGGAGGGGGAGCAGCGATGTACAGCATGTCTGAGTCCTGGGAAGGGTTTTGTGGGTGATCTACTGTCTGTACCCTGTGACCACAGTTAAGGCCACAGATGCTGAAGGTGATACTCAGTGACTGGTCACAACGGAATCATCATAAAGTGCCAATTTCTGTTCAAAATTATGTGATACTCATTATGTTAATAAAGAGACAGAATGTATTTTAGGAACTACAGTCAGTCAGGAACCCTGTTTTAGCACAGGAATTACTCAGTAATCATTCCAGCTCATAAAGGTTACACTACATTTGAGTTCTTTATCCCTAAGGAAGGAACCCAAAAAAAGAAAGTATTCCAAGGCTAATACACCTAAAGGTTTTTACTACCAGTTAATAATGGTGAATTTTGTAATCAAAGAAAACACAGTAATTTCAAAAGAAACATGAAAAGTACTTTATTCAAAGTAATGTCCATCGCTAGCTACACATTTCCCCATCTTTCAGGTAATTTGTGGATACTGTCCCAATAGAACTTTTCTTGTTTTGAGGCAAACCATTCAAAAGCCCAATTTTCCACTTCATATGTTTTTAAGTGCTGCTCAGAAAGTGTGTGTGCCACTGATTGGAACAAGTGGTAATCTGAAGGAGCAAGGTCTGGTGAATACAGCGGGTGGGTTAATACTAACATGTCTTTAACTGGTTTTGAAGTGTGTGATCGTGCGTTACCATGAAGCAAAATTACTTTACCGTGTCTTCTGGCATATTCTGGTCATTTCACGATCAAAGCATGGTTCAAATTGACTATTAGTTGTTGGTAGCGATCAGTACTAACAGTTTCACCTGGTTTTAGAGGCTCATAATACACCACACCTTCCTGATCCCACCAAACGCAGAGCATTGTCCTCTTTCCTAAGCAATTTGTCCTTGCAGTCAGTGTTGATGGTTGACCTGGATCAACCCATGATTTTGTGCGTTTGGGATTCTCAAAATAAATCCACTTTTCATCGCCAGTCACAATTCAATTCGAAAAAGACTTTCATGCCGTTGAAGCAACATTTTACTGATGACTCTTCAATTTTCCATTTGTCTTTGTTCAGTTGATGTGGCACCCATTTTCCTTCCTTTAAAATCTTTCCCATTGCTTGAAAATTATTGGAAATTGTTTGCTGAGCAATGTTTAATCTTTCTGCAAGTTGTTTTTGAGTTTGACAAGCATCTTCATCCAATAATGCTTATAATTGTTGGTCTTCAAACTTTTTTGGTTGACCTGGATGCTCTTTGTCTTTCACATCGAAATCATCACTTTTAAAGCATTTAAACCAGCATTCCCAAGTATCTTGAGATGGAGCATGTTCACCCTAAGCTTCCCGAAGTATATGATAACTTTTTCTTCAAAATAATGAATTAAAACTTCCTGCAAATGCTTTTTTTTGGCCATGAAATTTGACATTTTTAAGCATAAAAATATCTATGATGTTAACACGTTCAGCAAATTTGACATATGAAGTTTTGAAGCTTGTTGTCAATACAACAAAATAGCATACATATCAAATCGCATATATATCAACATATGTGTAACTCCATCTATTGAAAAAAATCTGCATTAGTAACTGGTATACCTGATATGTACAGGAAAGAGAAGGCATTCTGTTTTAACTTATGTGAAAAAGTATTGGTCAAATAGGAAAGTAATGAATCCAAACCCCAAAAATTAGAGAATAGAAAAAAATGAATATTATCAGTAACACGATAACATTTCTGAACAAATATTGGCCGAAAATGCACTCAAGAAATAAGTTTTTTGTGTGTGTGTTTTGAAAAGGGAGAGGGAACAAAGAAGCCACTGAACTGTATCAAATTACATTTACTTGATATAAGTTCATATATATATATATATATATATATATATATATATATATGATTTC
Organism: Murina feae; assembly: GCA_004026665.1. NCBI lineage: Eukaryota > Metazoa > Chordata > Mammalia > Chiroptera > Vespertilionidae > Murina > Murina feae. The sequence goes on from PVJC01015242.1 coordinate 31,099, forward strand.
TTCCTGCAGAAAAACAGTAATACAAGAGCGTGAATATTAGAGTGTGACTATTTGACTCCAACATAAATATCTGCTGAAACAGCTATTGCAAATAATGAAATCCACAGCTAAAATGGTCATCTTTACTGCTGTTCTATTTATGTATCAAACAGGTCTTAGAAACCAAGGCAATGCTTTTTAATATATATATATATATATATGTGTGTGTGTGTGTGTATATATGTATATACATATATTATCATTTCTTCAAACTTAAGATGCGGCTGAACATAAGACTTACAGTAAATGTAATCAGGGCAAAAGCTAGTGTACAGTTTGTATGAAAAAATAATACAATAATTAATAAATACAAGAATAAACTGTTTTTGCATACTCACAACTGTAAATTTACTTTTGCCCTACACTGTATATTCCATTTAGAAAAACCATGTCAATTATGACAAACCATTTCAGAGATGTGAAAATGAAACAAAAGTACATATTAGAATCAATGAAATATGGTATACCAGATTTCAAGATACTACTCCTGGAAAAATACCCATATATGGCTGCAATGGGTAATCTGGGGTTCATTCCAAGCAGGTACATGCTCATAACTGTGGTTATTGCCAAGTGAACTTGAGTACTAAGCATCGTGTTGATTTTGGAAAGAAGGCACAATCCTTTTTATGTCTTTTATGTCTTTGACGGGAAAGCATCAGGAATGCAGCCGCAGTTGCTTCTGGATTGTTAATGATGCTCAGAGTCTGCAAATTGAAAGTATTTCCTGGAGTTCCTGAAGCAGCATCCAAGATCAACATTCAGATAGACTGGGATGTCCTTGTGTTGGTCCATGTTCCTCTGAGTGAATGAAACTAGATAAACTATGCAATCCTGCTTCACTCGGAGGAGAATGAGTGAAATAGATAGCTCTGATTCATAAAAAAAGGTTAGAGAATCTACACTAATAGAATAGAAAGATACAAATTGACCATACCTTCATGACGCCCACCAGCCAATCAGGAGTGCATATACAAGTTAACCCAACAAAGATGGCAGGTTAATTTGCATACATAGGCATCAAGCGGCCAGGGGTGGGGCAGGACACTTGCATCATCACCATGGCAAAGATGCAGGCATTCCGCACCGCCCTAGCCGCTCTGGGCCTCTGGGCAGTGTCGGAAGGTGAAAGGCGGCTCTGGGCTGGAACGAAGGCAGTGCCGGCAGCCAGGGGAAGGAAGGCTCACTCTTGCACGAATCTTTGTGCATCGGGCCTCTATCTCATATAAATAGCTATAGAACTGTGAGGTTATTTTCAGGGAATGTCTTTGGGATGCAAACTGGCTTCTCAGATGCCAGATCTCAGGGTAGTCCAGTCTCACCTAACTTGGTAAGGTTAATAAGAAGGGACTGGAAGCCCCACTTCTGTACTTGCCTGTTAACTCATGATTAAGGGTCATAATGTTACAATGGGAGCACAAAGCAGAATACATCACATGAACTTACTTATAAAGGGCTCTTGCAAATAGCACTGAGATGTGATGATAGAACTAATTCTCTTCCTCACCTTCACAGAAGTAGTGAATGTGGCATTTTGCAAATCTTGTCACATTTCTTCATATTACACTCCCCGAAGGGTGTAACTGTCCAAGCAGGCCCAGTGTCCTCTAATTAAAGGATCATACAATTATCTCAGAAAGCAATCTTTATAAAATTATTTATACACTTGCTCCTTGGGCAGCTTCTTATAAAGGCATCCAGAGCAATTGGGGATGGTTTTATTGTTGTTTTTAATTTTTTTGGAAAATTGCTTACATAGCTCTCCAAAAAACTATTCTACAAATTAGCACCAAAATGCTAGAAGTTTATAAAACTTCTATTTGTACAGTAGGGTTTACCTGAATTCCCTTTTCAATTTTTATATCTAAAATTCATATTTCTTAAATTTTGTTGTGTGACCTCCATGGCTCCATGACTGGATGGCATTAGCAAAAAACTGAATATTGTAGCCTTTTCCTCTTTTTTTATTTCCTTAGAGGTCATCCAAATAGAGGCTTCATTAATTATTTTTATTATTCATGAACACCTAAAGTGATGACACATACACAGATAAAAAGGATATTGGCTCAAGGAATGCGTTGTAGGTTTCTCCCTTTAAATACACTGCATGTATCTGTCCAATTTTCCCAACACCATTTATTGAAGAGACTGTCTTGACTCCATTGTATGCTTTTGCCTCCTTTATCAAATATTAATTGGGCATAGTGGTTTGGGTCAATTTCTGGGTTCTCTATTCTATTCCATTGATCTATATGTGTATTCTTGTGCCACTACCAAGCTGTTTTAAGAACAGTGGCTTTGTAATACAGCTTGATATCTGGTATTGCGATCCCACCTACTTTGTTCTTCTTTCTCAGGATTGCTGCAGCTATTTGAGGTCTTTTTTTATTCCAGATGAATTTTTGGAATGTTTGGTCTAGATCTGTGAAATATGTTGTTGGTATTTTAATGGGGAGTGCATTGAATCTATAGATTGCTTTGGGAAGTATGGACATTTTGATGATATTGATCCTACCAATCCAAGAACACAAAAATGCACTGCTGACAGCACCTGAAGAAAGCTGGGGGAGGGGCATTCCTCAGGCATGAAGCAACCCATGGGCTTGAGTAGGGTCAGCCAGGTGACCCACGGGGTGTCCCTGTTGGCACACAGGAAAGGCTAGGAGATCAAAGGCACAAAGCATGAGTGAAGCAGTATGTTTAGAGAATTCCAAGGGAGAGTGGGGGTGGAAATGTCTGGCATGGCAGGAGATGGGAGGCAGACAGGGCCTTTTCCATGCCTACAGATTTATACTCTGCCCAGTGAGCAGTGCAAGGCTACTGATGATTTTTAAGGAGAGAGACACAGTCAAGGAAGGGGGAAAGGCTGGCAGAAGACAGACTGCGTAGGATGCTATGGCAGTGGCCCAGGGAACAGATGACATGGATCTGCCTTGGGCAGTGGTGATCAAGAGAAAGGGATAAAGAGATTTTTAAGAGGCAGAACCAACAGGGTTTGGAGATGGGAAGCACCTGGGCTAACCGTTAGGGTTTCAGGCTAGTGACTGGGAGTGGGAAAGAGGTGATGGCATTTACAGAAGGAACAAGAGGAGAGGAGCAGGTCTGGGAGGGAAGCTGTCAGTAGAGCATTTCTGCAGTGTATTTAAAGGGAGAAACCTACAATGCATTCCTAGCCAATATTCTCTTAATCTTTGTCATCACTTAAGTGTTTGTGGCTAATAAAAATGGAAGGAAGGGCCCTAGCCGGTTTGGCTCAGTGGATAGAGTGTCGGCCTGCGGACTCAATGGTCCCAGGTTCGATTCCGGTCAAGGGCATGTAGCTTGGTTGCGGGCACATCTCCAGTGGGGGTTGTGCAGGAGGCAGCTGATCGATGTTTCTCTCTCACCGATGTTTCTAACTCTCTATCCTTCTCCCTCCTCTCTGTAAAAAATCAATAAAATTAAAAAAAAAATGGAAGGAAGGGAATAGCTGATTGAAGATTTCTGGGAAGAGGAGGTAACTACCTCATGGAGTAAGGTTTCTGAGGCGTCCAATGGAGATGGGATCCAGGGCAGAGGGATTAGCTTTGAATTAGAACAGTGGTTCTCAACTTTTGGCCCTTTAAATACAGTTCCCCATGTTGTAACCCAACCATCAAATTATTTTCGTTGCTGCTCCATAACTGTAATGTTGCTATTGTTATGAATCGTAATGTAAACATCTGATATGCAGGATGGTCTTAGGCCACCCCTGTGAAAGGGTCGTTCGGTCACCAAAGAGGTTGCAACCCACAGGTTAAGAACCGCTGAATTAGGAGGAGAAACAAGATGGCGGCATAGGGTAGACACCGCATATGCAGCTGTGAACAACTATTTCAGAAAAACCACGAAAAGAACACACGGACACCACTCGCACCCACAGGACGGCTGGCTGAGTGAAAATCCTACAACCAGAGAAGAGTCTGAGACTCAGAGCAGCAGCGGAAGCAAAGTACAGAGGTACGGAGGCGTGCGCATGGGCTCGGGGAAGGGCAGATACCGGAGGCCGTGGTTCTTTTCCAAAACGGAGAGAGCCACAAGCTCCCAGCGGCTCTGAACTCCAGCTCCAGACGAGTTTTGGAGGTCCCACAGACAACCAGAGACTAGCATCAGAAGGAAATCCAAAACGGGTTTCTCTCAGCGTTGCTTACAGAAATAACCGTGGGACACA